>CAKOGF010000307.1:0-11964 GCA_933228935.1 Pemphredon lugubris
CTCTATATCTATTCCACCTGCTCTATATCCATTCCACCTGCTCTATATCCATTCCACCTGCTCTATATCCATTCCACCTGCTCTATATCCATTCCACCTGCTCCTATATCCATTCTACCTGCTCTATATCGATTCCACCTGCTCTATATCCATTCCACCTGCTCCTATATACATTCTACCTGCTCTATATCTATTCCACCTGCTCTATATCCATTCCACCTGCTCCTATATCCATTCTACCTGCTCTATATCCATTCCACCTGCTCTATATCCATTCCACCTGCTCCTATATACATTCTACCTGCTCTATATCTATTCCACCTGCTCTATATCCATTCTACCTGCTCTATATCCATTCCACCTGCTCTATATCCATTCCACCTGCTCTATATCCATTCCACCTGCTCTATAACGATTCTATCCGCTCTATATCGATTCTACCTGCTCTATACCGATTCCACCTGCTCCTATATCCATTCTACCTGCTCTATATCGATTCTACCTGCTCTATATCAATTCTACCTGCTCTATATCCATTCCACCTGCTCTATATCCATTCCACCTGCTCTATATCCATTCCACCTGCTCTATATCCATTCCACCTGCTCTATATCCATTCCACCTGCTCCTATATCCATTCTACCTGCTCTATATCGATTCTACCTGCTCTATATCCATTCCACCTGCTCTATATCCATTCCACCTGCTCCTATATCCATTCTACCTGCTCTATATCCATTCCACCTGCTCTATATCCATTCCACCTGCTCTATATCCATTCCACCTGCTCTATATCCATTCCACCTGCTCCTAAATCCATTCTACCTGCTCTATATCGATTCTACCTGCTCTATATCCATTCCACCTGCTCTATATCCATTCCACCTGCTCTATATCCATTCCACCTGCTCCTATATACATTCTACCTGCTCTATATCTATTCCACCTGCTCTATATCCATTCCACCTGCTCTATATCCATTCCACCTGCTCCTATATCCATTCTACCTGCTCTATATCTATTCCACCTGCTCTATATCCATTCCACCTGCTCTATATCCATTTCACCTGCTCTATATCGATTCTACCTGCTCTATATCCATTCCACCTGCTCTATATCCATTCCACCTGCTCTATATCCATTCCACCTGCTCTATATCCATTATACCTGCTCTATATACATTCTACCTGCTCTATATCAATTCCACCTGCTCTATATCCATTCCACCTGCTCCTATATACATTCTACCTGCTCTATATCAATTCTACCTGCTCTATATCCATTCCACCTGCTCTATATCCATTCCACCTGCTCTATATCCATTCCACCTGCTCTATATCCATTCCACCTGCTCTATATCCATTCCACCTGCTCTATATCCATTCCACCTGCTCCTATATCCATTCTACCTGCTCTATATCAATTTTACCTGCTCTATATCCATTCCACCTGCTCTATATCCATTCCACCTGCTCTATATCCATTCCACCTGCTCTATATCCATTCCACCTGCTCTATATCCATTCCACCTGCTCTATATCCATTCCACCTGCTCCTATATCCATTCTACCTGCTCTATATCTATTCCACCTGCTCTATATCCATTCCACCTGCTCAATATCCATTCCACCTGCTCTATATCCATTCCACCTGCTCTATATCCATTCCACCTGCTCTATATCCATTCCACCTGCTCCTATATCCATTCTACCTGCTCTATATCCATTCCACCTGCTCTATATCCATTCCACCTGCTCCTATATCCATTCTACCTGCTCTATATCAATTCTACCTGCTCTATATCCATTCCACCTGCTCTATATCCATTCCACCTGCTCTATATCCATTCCACCTGCTCTATATCCATTCCACCTGCTCCTATATCCATTCTACCTGCTCTATATCGATTCTACCTGCTCTATATCCATTCCACCTGCTCTATATCCATTCCACCTGCTCTATATCGATTCTACCTGCTCTATATCTATTCCACCTGCTCTATATCCATTCCACCTGCTCTATATCCATTCCACCTGCTCCTATATCCATTCTACCTGACCTATATCGATTCTACCTGCTCTATATCCATTCCACCTGCTCTATATCCATTCCACCTGCTCCTATATCCATTCTACCTGCTCTATATCCATTCCACCTGCTCTATATCCATTCCACCTGCTCCTATATACATTCTATCTGCTCTATATCTATTCCACCTGCTCTATATCCATTCCACCTGCTCTATATCCATTCCACCTGCTCTATATCCATTCCACCTGCTCTATATCCATTCCACCTGCTCCTATATCCATTCTACCTGCTCTATATCGATTCCACCTGCTCTATATCCATTCCACCTGCTCCTATATACATTCTACCTGCTCTATATCTATTCCACCTGCTCTATATCCATTCCACCTGCTCCTATATCCATTCTACCTGCTCTATATCCATTCCACCTGCTCTATATCCATTCCACCTGCTCCTATATACATTCTACCTGCTCTATATCTATTCCACCTGCTCTATATCCATTCTACCTGCTCTATATCCATTCCACCTGCTCTATATCCATTCCACCTGCTCTATATCCATTCCACCTGCTCTATAACGATTCTATCCGCTCTATATCGATTCTACCTGCTCTATACCGATTCCACCTGCTCCTATATCCATTCTACCTGCTCTATATCGATTCTACCTGCTCTATATCAATTCTACCTGCTCTATATCCATTCCACCTGCTCTATATCCATTCCACCTGCTCTATATCCATTCCACCTGCTCTATATCCATTCCACCTGCTCTATATCCATTCCACCTGCTCCTATATCCATTCTACCTGCTCTATATCGATTCTACCTGCTCTATATCCATTCCACCTGCTCTATATCCATTCCACCTGCTCCTATATCCATTCTACCTGCTCTATATCCATTCCACCTGCTCTATATCCATTCCACCTGCTCTATATCCATTCCACCTGCTCTATATCCATTCCACCTGCTCCTAAATCCATTCTACCTGCTCTATATCGATTCTACCTGCTCTATATCCATTCCACCTGCTCTATATCCATTCCACCTGCTCTATATCCATTCCACCTGCTCCTATATACATTCTACCTGCTCTATATCTATTCCACCTGCTCTATATCCATTCCACCTGCTCTATATCCATTCCACCTGCTCCTATATCCATTCTACCTGCTCTATATCTATTCCACCTGCTCTATATCCATTCCACCTGCTCTATATCCATTTCACCTGCTCTATATCGATTCTACCTGCTCTATATCCATTCCACCTGCTCTATATCCATTCCACCTGCTCTATATCCATTCCACCTGCTCTATATCCATTATACCTGCTCTATATACATTCTACCTGCTCTATATCAATTCCACCTGCTCTATATCCATTCCACCTGCTCCTATATACATTCTACCTGCTCTATATCAATTCTACCTGCTCTATATCCATTCCACCTGCTCTATATCCATTCCACCTGCTCTATATCCATTCCACCTGCTCTATATCCATTCCACCTGCTCTATATCCATTCCACCTGCTCTATATCCATTCCACCTGCTCCTATATCCATTCTACCTGCTCTATATCAATTTTACCTGCTCTATATCCATTCCACCTGCTCTATATCCATTCCACCTGCTCTATATCCATTCCACCTGCTCTATATCCATTCCACCTGCTCTATATCCATTCCACCTGCTCTATATCCATTCCACCTGCTCCTATATCCATTCTACCTGCTCTATATCTATTCCACCTGCTCTATATCCATTCCACCTGCTCAATATCCATTCCACCTGCTCTATATCCATTCCACCTGCTCTATATCCATTCCACCTGCTCTATATCCATTCCACCTGCTCCTATATCCATTCTACCTGCTCTATATCCATTCCACCTGCTCTATATCCATTCCACCTGCTCCTATATCCATTCTACCTGCTCTATATCAATTCTACCTGCTCTATATCCATTCCACCTGCTCTATATCCATTCCACCTGCTCTATATCCATTCCACCTGCTCTATATCCATTCCACCTGCTCCTATATCCATTCTACCTGCTCTATATCGATTCTACCTGCTCTATATCCATTCCACCTGCTCTATATCCATTCCACCTGCTCCTATATCTATTCTACCTGCTCTATATCCATTCCACCTGCTCTATATCCATTCCACCTGCTCTATATCCATTCCACCTGCTCTATATCCATTCCACCTGCTCCTATATCCATTCTACCTGCTCTATATCTATTCCACCTGCTCTATATCCATTCCACCTGCTCTATATCCATTCCACCTGCTCTATATCGATTCTACCTGCTCTATATCTATTCCACCTGCTCTATATCCATTCCACCTGCTCTATATCCATTCCACCTGCTCCTATATCCATTCTACCTGCTCTATATCGATTCTACCTGCTCTATATCCATTCCACCTGCTCTATATCCATTCCACCTGCTCCTATATCCATTCTACCTGTTCTATATCCATTCCACCTGCTCTATATCCATTCCACCTGCTCTATATCCATTCCACCTGCTCTATATCCATTCCACCTGCTCCTATATCCATTCTACCTGCTCTATATCTATTCCACCTGCTCTATATCCATTCCACCTGCTCTATATCCATTCCACCTGCTCTATATCGATTCTACCTGCTCTATATCTATTCCACCTGCTCTATATCCATTCCACCTGCTCTATATCCATTCCACCTGCTCCTATATCCATTCTACCTGCTCTATATCGATTTTACCTGCTCTATATCCATTCCACCTGCTCTATATCCATTCCACCTGCTCTATATCGATTCTACCTGCTCTATATCCATTCCACCTGCTCTATATCCATTCCACCTGCTCCTATATCCATTCCACCTGCTCCTATATCCATTCTACCTGCTCTATATCAATTCCACCTGCTCTATATCCATTCCACCTGCTCCTATATACATTCTACTTGCTCTATATCAATTCTACCTGCTCTATATCCATTCCACCTGCTCTATATCCATTCCACCTGCTCCTATATACATTCTACCTGCTCTATATCTATTCCACCTGCTCTATATCCATTCCACCTGCTCCTATATCCATTCTACCTGCTCTATATCCATTCCACCTGCTCTATATCCATTCCACCTGCTCCTATATACATTCTACCTGCTCTATATCTATTCCACCTGCTCTATATCCATTCTACCTGCTCTATATCCATTCCACCTGCTCTATATCCATTCCACCTGCTCTATATCCATTCCACCTGCTCTATAACGATTCTATCCGCTCTATATCGATTCTACCTGCTCTATACCGATTCCACCTGCTCTATATCCATTCCACCTGCTCTATATCCATTCCACCTGCTCTATATCGATTCTACCTGCTCTATATCCATTCCACCTGCTCTATATCCATTCCACCTGCTCCTATATCCATTCTACCTGCTCTATATCAATTCTACCTGCTCCATATCCATTCAGCCTGCTCTATATCCATTCCACCTGCTCTATATCCATTCCACCTGCTCAATATCCATTCCACCTGCTCTATATCCATTCCACCTGCTCTATATACATTCTACCTGCTCTATATCTATTCCACCTGCTCTATATCCATTCCACCTGCTCTATATCCATTCCACCTGCTCTATATCGATTCTACCTGCTCTATATCCATTCCACCTGCTCTATATCCATTCCACCTGCTCCTATATACATTCTACCTGCTCTATATCTATTCCACCTGCTCTGTATCCATTCCACCTGCTCTATATCCATTCCACCTGCTCTATATCCATTCCACCTGCTCTATATCGATTCTACCTGCTCTATATCCATTCCACCTGCTCTATATCCATTCCACCTGCTCCTATATACATTCTACCTGCTCTATATCTATTCCACCTGCTCTGTATCCATTCCACCTGCTCTATATCCATTCCACCTGCTCTATATCCATTCCACCTGCTCTATATCCATTCCACCTGCTCTATATCCATTCCACCTGCTCTATATCCATTCCACCTGCTCCTATATCCATTCTACCTGCTCTATATCTATTCCACCTGCTCTATATCCATTCCACCTGCTCTATATCCATTCCACCTGCTCTATATCCATTCCACCTGCTCTATATCCATTCCACCTGCTCCTATATCCATTCTACCTGCTCTATATCTATTCCACCTGCTCTATATCCATTCCACCTGCTCTATATCCATTCCACCTGCTCTATATCGATTCTACCTGCTCTATATCCATTCCACCTGCTCTATATCCATTCCACCTGCTCTATATCCATTCCACCTGCTCTATATCCATTCCACCTGCTCCTATATCCATTCTACCTGCTCTATATCGATTCTACCTGCTCTATATCCATTCCACCTGCTCTATATCAATTCCACCTGCTCCTATATCCATTCTACCTGCTCTATATCCATTCCACCTGCTCCTATATCCATTCTACCTGCTCTATATCAATTCCACCTGCTCTATATCCATTCCACCTGCTCCTATATACATTCTACCTGCTCTATATCTATTCCACCTGCTCTGTATCCATTCCACCTGCTCTATATCCATTCCACCTGCTCTATATCGATTCTACCTGCTCTATATCCATTCCACCTGCTCTATATCCATTCCACCTGCTCCTATATACATTCTACCTGCTCTATATCTATTCCACCTGCTCTGTATCCATTCCACCTGCTCTATATCCATTCCACCTGCTCTATATCCATTCCACCTGCTCCTATATCCATTCTACCTGCTCTATATCGATTCTACCTGCTCTATATCCATTCCACCTGCTCTATATCAATTCCACCTGCTCCTATATCCATTCTACCTGCTCTATATCCATTCCACCTGCTCTGTATCCATTCCACCTGCTCTATATCCATTCCACCTGCTCTATATCGATTCTACCTGCTCTATATCCATTCCACCTGCTCTATATCCATTCCACCTGCTCCTATATACATTCTACCTGCTCTATATCTATTCCACCTGCTCTATATCCATTCCACCTGCTCTATATCGATTCTACCTGCTCTATATCCATTCCACCTGCTCTATATCCATTCCACCTGCTCCTATATCCATTCTACCTGCTCTATATCCATTCCACCTGCTCCTATATCCATTCTACCTGCTCTATATCAATTCTACCTGCTCCATATCCATTCAGCCTGCTCTATATCCATTCCACCTGCTCTATATCCATTCCACCTGCTCAATATCCATTCCACCTGCTCTATATCCATTCCACCTGCTCTATATACATTCTACCTGCTCTATATCTATTCCACCTGCTCTATATCCATTCCACCTGCTCTATATCCATTCCACCTGCTCTATATCGATTCTACCTGCTCTATATCCATTCCACCTGCTCTATATCCATTCCACCTGCTCCTATATACATTCTACCTGCTCTATATCTATTCCACCTGCTCTGTATCCATTCCACCTGCTCTATATCCATTCCACCTGCTCTATATCCATTCCACCTGCTCTATATCGATTCTACCTGCTCTATATCCATTCCACCTGCTCTATATCCATTCCACCTGCTCCTATATACATTCTACCTGCTCTATATCTATTCCACCTGCTCTGTATCCATTCCACCTGCTCTATATCCATTCCACCTGCTCTATATCCATTCCACCTGCTCTATATCCATTCCACCTGCTCTATATCCATTCCACCTGCTCTATATCCATTCCACCTGCTCCTATATCCATTCTACCTGCTCTATATCTATTCCACCTGCTCTATATCCATTCCACCTGCTCTATATCCATTCCACCTGCTCTATATCCATTCCACCTGCTCTATATCCATTCCACCTGCTCCTATATCCATTCTACCTGCTCTATATCTATTCCACCTGCTCTATATCCATTCCACCTGCTCTATATCCATTCCACCTGCTCTATATCGATTCTACCTGCTCTATATCCATTCCACCTGCTCTATATCCATTCCACCTGCTCCTATATACATTCTACCTGCTCTATATCCATTCCACCTGCTCTATATCCATTCCACCTGCTCTATATCCATTCCACCTGCTCTATATCGATTCTACCTGCTCTATATCCATTCCACCTGCTCTATATCCATTCCACCTGCTCCTATATACATTCTACCTGCTCTATATCTATTCCACCTGCTCTGTATCCATTCCACCTGCTCTATATCCATTCCACCTGCTCTATATCCATTCCACCTGCTCTATATCCATTCCACCTGCTCTATATCCATTCCACCTGCTCTATATCCATTCCACCTGCTCCTATATCCATTCTACCTGCTCTATATCTATTCCACCTGCTCTATATCCATTCCACCTGCTCTATATCCATTCCACCTGCTCTATATCCATTCCACCTGCTCTATATCCATTCCACCTGCTCCTATATCCATTCTACCTGCTCTATATCTATTCCACCTGCTCTATATCCATTCCACCTGCTCTATATCCATTCCACCTGCTCTATATCGATTCTACCTGCTCTATATCCATTCCACCTGCTCTATATCCATTCCACCTGCTCTATATCCATTCCACCTATTCTATATCCATTCCACCTGCTCCTATATCCATTCTACCTGCTCTATATCGATTCTACCTGCTCTATATCCATTCCACCTGCTCTATATCCATTCCACCTGCTCTATATCCATTCCACCTGCTCCTATATCCATTCTACCTGCTCTATATCCATTCCACCTGCTCCTATATCCATTCTACCTGCTCTATATCAATTCTACCTGCTCCATATCCATTCAGCCTGCTCTATATCCATTCCACCTGCTCTATCTCCATTCCACCTGCTCTATATCCATTCCACCTGCTCTATATCCATTCCACCTGCTCTATATCCATTCCACCTGCTCTATATCCATTCCACCTGCTCCTATATCCATTCTACCTGCTCTATATCGATTCTACCTGCTCTATATCCATTCCACCTGCTCTATATCAATTCCACCTGCTCCTATATCCATTCTACCTGCTCTATATCCATTCCACCTGCTCCTATATCCATTCTACCTGCTCTATATCAATTCCACCTGCTCTATATCCATTCCACCTGCTCCTATATACATTCTACCTGCTCTATATCTATTCCACCTGCTCTGTATCCATTCCACCTGCTCTATATCCATTCCACCTGCTCTATATCGATTCTACCTGCTCTATATCCATTCCACCTGCTCTATATCCATTCCACCTGCTCCTATATACATTCTACCTGCTCTATATCTATTCCACCTGCTCTGTATCCATTCCACCTGCTCTATATCCATTCCACCTGCTCTATATCCATTCCACCTGCTCCTATATCCATTCTACCTGCTCTATATCGATTCTACCTGCTCTATATCCATTCCACCTGCTCTATATCAATTCCACCTGCTCCTATATCCATTCTACCTGCTCTATATCCATTCCACCTGCTCTGTATCCATTCCACCTGCTCTATATCCATTCCACCTGCTCTATATCGATTCTACCTGCTCTATATCCATTCCACCTGCTCTATATCCATTCCACCTGCTCCTATATACATTCTACCTGCTCTATATCTATTCCACCTGCTCCTATATACATTCTACCTGCTCTATATCTATTCCACCTGCTCTGTATCCATTCCACCTGCTCTATATCCATTCCACCTGCTCTATATCCATTCCACCTGCTCTATATCCATTCCACCTGCTCTATATCCATTCCACCTGCTCTATATCCATTCCACCTGCTCCTATATCCATTCTACCTGCTCTATATCTATTCCACCTGCTCTATATCCATTCCACCTGCTCTATATCCATTCCACCTGCTCTATATCCATTCCACCTGCTCTATATCCATTCCACCTGCTCCTATATCCATTCTACCTGCTCTATATCTATTCCACCTGCTCTATATCCATTCCACCTGCTCTATATCCATTCCACCTGCTCTATATCCATTCCACCTGCTCTATATCCATTCCACCTGCTCCTATATCCATTCTACCTGCTCAATATCGATTCTACCTGCTCTATATCCATTCCACCTGCTCTATATCCATTCCACCTGCTCTATATCCATTCCACCTGCTCCTATATACATTCTACCTGCTCTATATCCATTCCACCTGCTCTATATCCATTCCACCTGCTCCTATATCCATTCTACCTGCTCTATATCGATTCTACCTGCTCTATATCCATTCCACCTGCTCTATATCCATTCCACCTGCTCTATATCCATTCTACCTGCTCTATATCGATTCTACCTGCTCTATATCAATTCTACCTGCTCTATATCCATTCCACCTGCTCTATATCCATTCCACCTGCTCTATATCCATTCCACCTGCTCTATATCCATTCCACCTGCTCTATATCCATTCCACCTGCTCCTATATCCATTCTACCTGCTCTATATCGATTCTACCTGCTCTATATCCATTCCACCTGCTCTATATCCATTCCACCTGCTCTATATCCATTCCACCTGCTCCTATATCCATTCTACCTGCTCTATATCGATTCTACCTGCTCTATATCCATTCCACCTGCTCTATATCCATTCCACCTGCTCCTATATCCATTCTACCTGCTCTATATCCATTCCACCTGCTCTATATCCATTCCACCTGCTCTATATCCATTCCACCTGCTCTATATCCATTCCACCTGCTCCTATATCCATTCTACCTGCTCTATATCGATTCTACCTGCTCTATATCCATTCCACCTGCTCTATATCCATTCCACCTGCTCTATATCCATTCCACCTGCTCCTATATACATTCTACCTGCTCTATATCTATTCCACCTGCTCTATATCCATTCCACCTGCTCTATATCCATTCCACCTGCTCTATATCCATTCCACCTGCTCTATATCCATTCCACCTGCTCCTATATCCATTCTACCTGCTCTATATCCATTCCACCTGCTCTATATCCATTCCACCTGCTCCTATATACATTCTATCTGCTCTATATCTATTCCACCTGCTCTATATCCATTCCACCTGCTCTATATCCATTCCACCTGCTCTATATCCATTCCACCTGCTCTATATCCATTCCACCTGCTCCTATATCCATTCTACCTGCTCTATATCGATTCTACCTGCTCTATATCCATTCCACCTGCTCTATATCCATTCCACCTGCTCTATATCCATTCCACCTGCTCCTATATACATTCTACCTGCTATATATCTATTCCACCTGCTCTATATCCATTCCACCTGCTCTATATCCATTCCACCTGCTCTATATCCATTCTACCTGCTCTATATCGATTCTACCTGCTCTATATCCATTCCACCTGCTCTATATCCATTCCACCTGCTCCTATATCCATTCCACCTGCTCTATATCCATTCCACCTGCTCCTATATCCATTCTACCTGCTCTATATCCATTCCACCTGCTCTATATCCATTCCACCTGCTCTATATCCATTCCACCTGCTCCTATATACATTCTACCTGCTCTATATCTATTCCACCTGCTCTATATCCATTCCACCTGCTCTATATCCATTCCACCTGCTCTATATCGATTCTACCTGCTCTATATCCATTCCACCTGCTCTATATCCATTCCACCTGCTCCTATATACATTCTACCTGCTCTATATCTATTCCACCTGCTCTGTATCCATTCCACCTGCTCTATATCCATTCCACCTGCTCTATATCCATTCCACCTGCTCTATATCGATTCTACCTGCTCTATATCCATTCCACCTGCTCTATATCCATTCCACCTGCTCCTATATACATTCTACCTGCTCTATATCTATTCCACCTGCTCTGTATCCATTCCACCTGCTCTATATCCATTCCACCTGCTCTATATCCATTCCACCTGCTCCTATATCCATTCTACCTGCT
>CAKOGF010000308.1:0-11952 GCA_933228935.1 Pemphredon lugubris
AACTTGCGACCCTCCTGCTGGGTCTTCAGTTACAACCAGGTCTGCCTCCTGGTGTCCGCGTGGTCTTTATTGTGCATACCGCGGTTTTATTCTTGTCCGGGTTGCACTCCTTGTGTTTCCAACCGCCACAGTGCCCCCTGTTCTCCTTTCTCCCTACCAAGAGCGCCCTGAAACCACCTTTCCTGAACCCAAATCTTGAGAGGAACCTGTTTCTGATATTCCCCTTGTCTCATCTCCCTTTTGGAAAATAGAATGTGGATCCATTGGTTACATAACCTTGTAGTAGTCCTGGGACCCATTTGGTTTATACTACGCCTCCTGCCTCGCCACTATTCTACCAGGCTTCTCTCAGGTGCTGATTCTGTTCTGAACGCCTCTTCCAACTTGATTGTACATGTACCCAGCCATCTCTTGGGACATGTCTGGGATAACACCCTAGTGCTGCCTGCTGTTTCCCCTTCTGCCTGGACTGCTGCCCTTGCCACCACTGACCATCACCCACCTGATAAAGAGGCAATTGTCAGGATTGACAATTTGCCAGCTTCCCCAATGCCTAATAAGATAGACGGGCAAACGCCAGCCTGCCCGATTTGTGACAACTTAGACAAAGAGACGCCTACCCACCAGATCCACGACGGGACAGACGGACAGACGCCCGCCCGCCCGACCTTTGACAGAATGGAGGAACAGTCGCCCGACCGTCTGACCTATGACAGAAGGGACCAACCAACGCCCGACCGCCCGTGCCAAATGAAGCCCTGTCAAATAGTGCCCCCCTCCGTGTCTGAATTGGATCCAATGAAGCTACCAAAAGAGGATGGCCAGATGCCCGCCGCCAACCTGATAGTCTTGAAGGCCTTGCCCACAGCCTATCAGAAACCAGACTTTGGGACCTCCATGGACCAGAAGACCGCCCCCAAGAATAGCATTCCAGAACAGAAGGGAGCGACCCTTTGCCCCCATGGAACAGCCAATGAGGAGCATTCCGTAGCCAGTGCCTCTGACAGAGTTCCGCCGCCCTCCCGTCCCGTGAACCCCCGACGCTGGGAAAAAATCCCTCTGGCTGATGAGAATCCTGGCAGTAGGGCCCTATATGAACCCATGGACCCTACTCCAGACATCATTGCCATTCTTTAATAAAGGTTATGAGACATTGGGTCTCTCAAATACTACCATATTTTGTTATTGTAGTTAGCCAGTTTAATCACCGCTCTAGCCCGCCTGCCAGTGCCGCGTCTGCAATCCTGGGAAGCAATACACGCCTCCCGCCAAACAACTTGCATCTAGACATGGAGCCGCCCGGCACCCCCAAGCCCTCACCTATGCCTGCTCCCGACCTCCCTCCCGACCCTACCAGCAAGCTATTTGGTATTGCATACATTACCCTTACAGGGGTGGTGGATGTGATAGTTCCGCCTGCCGGCCCATGGTCATGGGTAGGGAAGTCCATCTCGTACCTCCTTAAGTTAGCGCCAATTGTATGGTGGGCGTTGCCCGCCGGTCCAGCATCCCAACCCCTCCCAGGGGGCGGGGCGCCGCCCGCTCACAGTTGGATCCCTGACAGCAATTGTCAGAGGCAACATGCCCCTGTCCTTAGTTGTTCCTCCTAGACAGCCAGCTCAAGCTCCTGAACTCTCAGGAAATCTCCTCTGGCTATTGGCTAGTACCATGGTCTCAGCCATACATGGATACTTCCCATACCTCTCACATCCATCTTCTTTTGGGTGTGTCCTCCGATCGGCAATCCCAGCACTTCTATGGGTTGCATCCTGGTGGTACTCTCCCCCAGGGTGGGAAACAGGCTCTCTGAGCCTAGTACCCCTTTGTTACATATGCATCTTACTTTATAACTATAAAATTTTAAATAAAAATCTATATTGTTTAAAAAAATCTTTTGGCTCTGAAAGCCAACTAAGTGGCACCAGATCCAGGATAAAAAAGCCTTCCCTACCCTGAGATCCAAATAAAAAAATTGGATTCTATCTGGTTTCACCTTTCAAAAAAAGCAAAAACCAGAATCTGGTCTAATCTGGTCCACCACAGCCCTAAGAGTGATGTTCTATTATCAGAAATGATGTATTTAGCTCCTTATTCACTGCAAGTTTATGTATGTGGTCCAGACCTTGCAGCTATGCAAATGCAAGATTCTTCACCTTAATTATACAGCTTGAATTTGAGCAACTATATAAATGCAATCAATGTTACTTAAATAAATGTGTTTTCAACTTTCTCTCTTATTTTGTGCCTTATTCCAACTGATTGCAACTGGTGCATGTAATACCCAAGACTAGTTATTATCACTTGGAGTATGTATGACAGCAGGTTTGGCAGTTGGAACCTGGACAGGGCAGTAGCAATGGGATAGATGATCATTAGCCAATGGAACACCTTAGCTGGGGTGTTATATCGACTAAAAATCCCCACAAATTAGGTCAATACATAGTAGAGGGATAAGTAGATGGCCAAGGAAGTAGTAGAACAAGAGAACACCAGAGGGGGCCAAGAACCACCAGAAGAAGAGTTGATTTGTGCTGGCTCTTCATACTGGTAACCCCCAAGTCCTTCTGGGTTCAGTCCAAAGATGGCAGGACCAGGCTGGTAACTGCCAATCCCAAGGCAGGCTGTGAGTACAGCTGTGAAGATGAAGGTATTCATACTCCTCTTGGTTGGGGATTTGTGGCGGTGTTGTTGTTGCAGTGGTGTAGTTGTAGTGTCTGAAGTGATATTTAATTGGGGGGGGTAATCTCTCAATGATAGTACAACTATCATCTTGAGAGGGATTCTTTGTTTATAGAGGTGTCCAAGTTGCATATATTTGCTTTTGGGACATAAAGCAAGGGATGAGGTCCCCAAGTTTCTTAATTTGAAATCTTGGGGTTTGGAAATGAGAGTGAGACCAAACTCTTGCTCTGTGCTTATCTTTGGTTTAGAGCACAAATCCAGGGTCTGGCCAATTGGTTCTGGCCTAGGGTTACTTGCTGCAAGTTGGGAACCTGAATCTATTTACATCTCAGGTTATGCAAATGACAATAAGTTTGGCCCCAAACTTTTGGCCCAGGACCCAGATTCCCATTGGATGGGGACAGAAGATTTTCCTGCAGAGGAGAAACTAGTAATTAGGGGCAACCGCCAGAATTAACTCATACAGCATGTCAATTTAATGTATGTTGATAGTCAGAATTAAACACAACCTTATGTTGACAGCATTGAAAAGTCAGAATTAAGCTTTTACTTATGTTGACTACTAAATGTCAACACTTTTTTACTAAGCAGTAAAATGTTTCCTGAACATTTTACTTGATAAAAAATAAGAGTCAAAATGCTTTTTAGAGTATTGTGACCCTGTAGAACTCAAAAATACATCAAAAAATTATAATTAAACATTGGTTTTATTAATAAAATTACAATTAAACATTATTTTACTATGAAGTTATTTATTTTTAGCTATAAAATTATTTTTAAAAATATAAAAGTAAGAAGCCTATAAACCAAAAAAATACTTTATAAATTTTTACGCATCACTAAAAAACTATAAGCTCAAAGTATCTCATAAAAAAGTTTGGATAGTAAGAACTTAAAAATACATATGTTTTATTAGTAGAATAACAATCTAGACTATACAATACAGCTTATATCATATACCCAAATAATAAAAAGCCTTCTAAATTTATTAGAATATCATCAAATTATACTTATATTTAGTTTATTACCTAGTTTATAGTAACTATTACACTAATTGAATCTAATAAATATATGAAATTAGATAATACCCAATACATTTATTAAAAAAACTAGATTGTGATCACCTGATTGCCATTAAGGACAGTTGCAATCTTCTTGATATAGTTTCCAAGCTCTGAAAGCTTGTATTTAGCCTTAACTACATCCTTGATCTTCTCCTGGTAGTCTTTTTCTTTAGTAAATCTCTTCTTCTTGGATAGACATTTTTCAATATCTCTGATGGATGAGACAGTCTTTCTCTGCTGAACTTTAAGATGCTGATAAAAGGTGTTTTATCTGGGCTTGATGCCAAATGAAGCCTTGATATGCTTATGCCAGCCCTCTAAAGATGAAGTAGTTTTCATCTAATCCTTAAGCACAGCCTGGTAGCAGTTCTAATTGGCTTTAGCTCTGGGTCTGTTCTGGCGTGTAGTTACCTTAAATCCAACCCACTGTGGCTCATAATATTCAATAAAAGGAGTGAATGCAGTCTCATGCTTTATGGTGTATGCATATTTTCATAAAAGTTCAAAGGTCTGTCCTGTATGCTCAGGCTTAATAAAGGCCAGGGCTACAAATTGTTGAATCAGATATTTGCATTTTCCTGAAGTATCCAAACGGTGAAGCCTGCTGAGCTCAGATTGCCCCTTCAGTTGTCTATTAACAGCCTGACAATAGTGAAAAAACACCCCTGAACCTCTCCATCAAAGGTCTTTGTGAAAGCGTTGTATTGGGCTGTTTCATAGTCCATTACTATAGTTTTGGGGACAAGAACTCTGTCTATAGCTTTCTGTTCTGCAGCAAGAGTAGACTCATCCTTGTCTTCATTGTCAGGATTGGCTCTTGTGGTAGGGCCAGGGGTGGTTTTTTATTACTAGGCAGGGCCTTGATACCCTCCTGAAGAATCCTGAAAGCCCTGGTATAAATCTCTTCAGTTGCCCCAGGGAGCAAAAAGTAAGCAAATGGAAGCACTTTGCCTTTGACAAGAGAATGTATAACCCATAGCTGGTAAAAGAGATGGGGGCATATTGCAAAAGTTCCATCACATAACCAGGTTTCAGAATCTCTTAGCTGCTCTAAGTTTTACTGTGTAGCATAGCATATAATCCTTGCTTCAGCTGTAGGTCCATCATTATGTAGAAGAAATACCTCATCTTCTTCAAACATCTTCAGCTCTTCTGTCAGAATTAGATCACCTTGAACCATGGCACTTTTTTTCTGGGGCAGATGTCATGGCGCTTATCACATATATACTTTACTAACTGCTCACGGTCAGGAATAAGCTTGAGGTTTTCATTGCTAAGATGCTTGGTAGCATTTAATGCTAGATCAGAGGCCTTTATATCTTTTGAGGCCGGAATCATTTGATAGAGGTACCACTTTAGAAGTTTTTCAAGAAGATTTGTAGGTGGGTTACAGGTGTGTTCACCCTTTTCACTGGTGACTTTGTCCTAACCTTCAGTATTAATTCTGGCAGCACAACTTCTGTCTTCACACAAAAAATGCTTGCTTCTTCCACTTCTTTTCTGATTGTTGCAATTAAAAATGTAGCCATCACTAACAATACTTGCGCCTCCTTTGACAGAAATAAGGGGGGGAAAGCGAGGGAATTTCTTTGGAAGCTTGAACTCACCCTTGATATTGCATATGTTGTGCAGCTTGAGAGGATCCCAAGGCCCAATGGGTGCTTGATGATATTCAGAAAGATACTCATCAGGCTCTTCTTTATTGACACTGGATGAAGAGGATGGGGGTGCTGGCTCAGCAGATGATGGAGGTGATTGTTCTGGGGTGGAGTCATCAGGCTTTTTGGACTGGGAAGGGCTTGAATCCTTGGTGCTATTCTGGTCTTCAGGGTCCTTGGGAATTTTCTTTCTTCCTTGTTTGTTTATAGGGATCTCATCTCCTTCAGACTCATACCAACTTGGAGAAGAAGAAGAATCAGGGGAGGGCTCTTTTCTTGATTCTGGACTTTACTCTTTTGGCTTCTGCTTTCTGGAGGGAGCTTTGGCTATCTTTTTGCCTAAAGTAGAGCCCTGTGCCTTTTCAGCGGCTTTAGGTATCTTTGAGGCAGGTTTGGGGGGGGGGGGTTTCAGGCTTTTTTGATGATTTATCCTATAAAAAATGAATTAATAATCATAAAATAAAAAAATTAGATAAATATAAAATAAAACACTTTTATTTTTATTTTGTTGTGAGATAATAATGAAAGGAGATATTTCTAGTTGTTTTGAGGGTTGAATCATCAATATAAATATTAAAATATAGAAGTTGAAAATAAAAGGTTGACTTTCTTACAGTTAGAATCTTTAAAAAAAGTGAATATAGGCTATTGAAATAGAAAAATTACTCAATTCTGACTGTCAAAATACAGACAATCAGCATAATTAAGGAAAAACACTATACAAATCCACTATAAAGCTTGCTTAAGATCTAGCGGAAGTTGATTTTTAGGCTAAATATTGGTTAAATTTAAATATTAAAATTTTAAATTTATATATATATATAAATTTATGAAATAAAATAATAGAAATTGTAGAGAAAAGCATAAAGTACACTACTGAGTACTCTAGACTACAATATCATACCATTATAATGGTGCTTTTTTTAAGTGGCAGTGTTTTACTAATAAAACAGTCAAGGTGTCAACATGGTGACAGTCAGCCTTCCTTTATATTAGTTTTACTATGTAATTTTGCTTAATTTATGTCCCCTTTGTTTGCTTACATGGCCTCCTTTGTTATGATTTCAAAGGCATGTCAATTTGACATAGAGTCAACATTTTATTTACATATATAAATTCTATTTTTAATATATGAGTTTGAGCTTAAGTCAATTTACAGAATTAAACTAAAATCAATACAATGAATATAACATAACAATAAATAGCTTCATAATACAAAGAAAATTATGAAACTTGATGACAGGCTTTGTTTACTGTTTAGCTTATTATGAGTGTAATAAAAATCTAAAATAAATAGAGAAAAATGGATATTTTTAGAATATTGTATATTTTATTAAGAATAATCTGGAATCTTAATTGGTGTCAACATCCAGATATTCCTTAGAAGAGTTGACATTAAGACAAAGTTCTGGAAATTTCCTTTTTTATAGTAAATTTTATTATAATTTGAGCTTAAAATTAAGCCTTTGTTAAAATGGGTCCAACATTATACCTGTTCCATTTTAAAAATGTAATTCTGACTTAACAACTTGATAGGAAAAAATAGCTTAGTTTTGTAGAATCTAAATTTTGAAAGTTAAATGATAAAATTATGCTGACTTACTGTATGTTGACAAATTGTTGACATACAGTAAGTCAACATGCTGTATGAGTTAATTCTGGTGGTTGCCTAATTAGGTGTCCATTTTTGGGCACCACAAGGAATTCTATATTGGGCCCTCTGGGCAGAACCCCACTTGATTGGTTGAAGCCCTGTGTTTTCTGATTGGCTGGGTGTAGGCAAGTGTCCTGGAGGGTGGCTGGTTGGTGGGAGTGAACACCTGCATGGGGACAGCGGGGGTCTGCATGCACATGAAAGAGTCCTGCACAGAGTCTGCAGGCTCTTGTGCATTTGCAGCAGGTGTCTGCTCAGACAATAAATTGTCTAGGTCATCAACAAGTTCTGTTTGGCCCTGGGCCGGGTTTCCCTGTGCACTGGTAGGAAATCTAGCTTATATTGGGCAGTGATGGACCCAAATTTCCCAATTTTCTCCCAGTTTGAATTAATGGCAGAGATTTGGGTTATGTCAGGAATACTCATGAAAGTGCAACTAATCATATTCTTGACACTTCTCTGTCAAAAGTGTTACACCCTATGCAGGCTGCAGCAGATGAAATTAGACCAGAATGGCTCTTATTCAGACTTCAGAAGGCCACATCCAGCCTTTCTGGAAAATTGGATGTCCTATTTTAGGGGAATCTGGTTTTTTCCCAGAAATAATCTGGACCTGAAAGACTTTTTTCAGATTTGGCGCCATTTAGTTGGCTTCTGAAGGCTAGATGATATTAATCTTTTTTAAAAAGTATAATTTTCAAAAAGTTTTTATAACTTGAACTTATTTATACTTTCTTTTATTAAAATTTTAGACTTAAAAATATGATGGAATAGTATTCACTAATTTCAAAAGAACCTGTTAATGAAATAAAGGAAGGCCTGATTTCAGCAGAATTGGGACTGTCTGATTTTTTTTTAAAAAAACACAGACCTTATTTTTCCTGGAGGGATGTTCTATAATAAAGCAGCCCTATATGCAGATTTAAGATCACTACAAGGATAAATTTTGTTTACTGAGACAACATAGCTAATAAAACACTTTAAAATAAAGCCAAATTAGTGACTATAATAACAGACCATGAATGAGCATTTATTTTTAAGTCTCATTGGTATTGGATCTACTCTAAGACAAAGCCTGTGTATCAAAGTCATACTAATGGTATTTCTTTCAAGAACCTACTTTCAAAAATGTTTATTTAAAGAAACTTCAACTTTAAAAATATAATAACTAAAAACATCCAATCACTCTTAAAATAAAAATCTAAACATTAAACTAAATAACCATCTAAGCATCAGAATTAAACTTTATAGCCATAATAAATGTTACAATACTAAATATTGTTGTGACTGATATTTTATAGCATTGTTACCAAGCCTTAGAGTTAGGTCCACTTGAGAAACTGTTAGATTACTCAAAAATGTTAACCCATGATATTCTAAGTGATAAATTTCAAGTTTATTTTGTTTACTTTTTAAAAAATATCAGGAAAGCATACTGTCACAACAAGCCAAATCCCTAACAAGTCAGATAAAAATCTGCCTAATAACTCAACTCAAACCATTGCCTAATATGGGCAATTTCTCATGTCTGCCAACGCAATAGCACAATCAATTACCAATCCAAGTAATCCACCTATGTCACCTTAACAGGATCAGTCATGGGACATTCCCAACACAATAAGATAAAACCCCTTTCCACATGCCGCCCCTGGTGGCCTATCAGCAGGTATAAAACCCTTTCTCTTTTTCTTCAATAAAATTATCTTGAATCAATTTTACTTTTCCTTTTCCTTCTGTAACTGCAGCTTTTAGCACAGTTACAACAATACATAAAATCAGATAACCACCCTTAGTCAGATTTTCCATGAGATTTTAAGCTTATGACCAAATTGTCATTATAACTGCTAGTTTATAAAAAATGCTGTTCTCAAAGCAGTTACATATTAAGATTAATAATGAATCTGAGAACCCAGATATAAAACATACAGTTAAAAGGCATTAAGATTTTCTGTCATGCCTATGGTCTTAAATTAGTACTTCTGAGAAGTATTACCTTTTTTTCCTACGTTGCTTGGTTCACAACGCTCTACAGTTCTCAACGTTGGAATTTGGTTCTATTTTCTATATATTTATTTACTTTACAATGATGCACTTGCTGTTACAATAGAGCGTTTGATTGCTTGATTTCTAAAATTCTCTTTTTTACTCTTAAGGAGTCTAGGACGCGCTTTTCATGTTTTGTATCCCTTATATGAGAAGTTTTAGCTTCTTTTCAACTCTATATAAACTACCAAGGAAAGTAGGCTTCCTTAAGCCAAAATTCTTGTATTTTCCTTGCTTCAATTCTTTCAAGTTTTCTCCTATCTTTCTTATAACTTTTTACCTTTGATTTTAAATCTTTTCCAATTTGAATCTGTAAATCTAGCCATTTCCTTTAGAGTAGGCCAATAATTTGTATTGGCAGGTTTTTACCATGAACTTAGTCTATGGTCATGCTGAGACCTTATTTTCATCATTGTTTAAATTAAAGAACAGTTTTCACAATTATATGTTTCAGTTTTCTTATGGCAATTATCCTGATATTGATGTTCCTTTTGTGACAAATAAAAGCTTGATGAATACCTTAGGTTATTTAATTAACTTAGGAGTTTTGCACTCAATTACTTCCTTTGTTACTCAGTACAAGCTCTTAGCTGGTTTACTAAAATTAGGCTTACAGACAATTCCAACTTTTCTATACTTATTAAACTTAAACCCAAAAATGTTACATGCTTTGGTATATAACATTGCACCAATATGGGCAAGGCCTTACATTTTCTGAGAGATATTTTTACTATAATGATTTTTTTATAAGAATAAGAATGATATACCAAAACTTCAATGTAAACCAGCCAGAAAATCTTTAAGACAAAAAAAAGATACCCAACTTGTCACAGTAATTTTCATAATGTCTAGTATTTTTTTCCTTCCATAAATGTTTTAAAAGCTGAAGTTACAGAAAAAAAGGCTATTGATTCAAGCAAATCTTTATTGAAAAAAGAGAAGGGGTTTATTAAAGTTGATCATTGTTACCTGTGACTGGTCCTATTAGAACAGCATGGTTATATTACTAATTGTGGTAACTGCTGAGACATGGTAAATATCTAAATATTCAAAGTTGTTAATATTAGACAACATGTTGAGTTGAGCCTGAGGATATATTGTCAACTGACTTGTTAAGGATTTGGCTTGTTGCAACATTCTCAATCAAAACACCTGTGGATTTAGAAAACCAGAAAATAAGGCAACATATTTAACAGATCTGAGTTAAACTGTTGATAGAAAGTGGTTAAAATCTACTTCAGTACCAGTTAAAAATCCATCTGTTAAGTTAAAACTGGTCAAAATGAGCCAGTATAATATTAAAGTCACACATTATGCCATTATTCATCAGAAGGAAACTCAAATACTAAGCACTAAGGGGTTCTTCTCTAATTGGACAAAGTATTTATGAAAAAATGATTATTGAGACTTATTTGAATCTTAGTCAACTTTTAAGTAATGAAAATATGAAAGTTTATTTAATTTCAGCTGAGGAAGTAAAAATTCTTGATTGGCTTTGGGTATATAATAAGATATTGGTTTCAATCAACTCTTAAGAGTTGAGTCCTTCCAAATAAGTTTTCAAATACTTATAAGGATAAAAAATATTTGTATTATTGAAAGATAACTTTCCATATGAACCTGCCATGGGACTCTTGCACTACTAGTAGGCAACAGCATATTAAAAACAGCATCTCAAATTACACTATCTCAAATAACAGCATCTCAAATTTACGCCATCTCAAATTTATAATAAAAACAGCATCTCAAAATGGAATATTGAATGCAGCATTTTGAAATAAGCCATATTGAATCTACGCCATCTCAAAATTATAGTAAAACAGCATTTTAAAAACATCATTTCAAATAGAAAAAAAACATAAAAGAAAATACTAAAAAACATATAAAAATATAATAATAAAAAATAAAAAAACATGAGTAGACTAAAAAGACCCTCAGAATTCTAATTCTGCAATAAAAAAGGAGGTTAATTTGAGGCAACATTGCAATATAAAGCACCAAAATCAAAAAAGACAAAAAAGCTTCTTTGATCTTGTTGTTTGCAAATTAAGCTATATATTATATCTAAACTATGACAGTAGTTATTATATTTATGTATTAGTAAGAATAAGCAAAAAAAAAATGATTGCAAAGGGAGGGTTTATTGGTAAAAACAATTATACATTCTTGGATAAAGCAACAGAGATTGATTGGAGGTGCTCAAGTTTTCTGTCCTTGGCATATTACTTGAGCACTGCCTTGCTGACGTCTTGGTACTTGATAACAGCCTTGGTCTGCTTGGGGGAGTCATCCTTTGTTCTCATCCCAGCCTTGAACTGGTGGGCAGAGATGGACTGCTGGGTCTTCAAGTGGGCAATGATATTGTTGAACTTGGGCTTCTTAACATGTACCCTAGTAGAAAACTGGCTATGTCACCCTTCAAGGGAAGAGGTGGTCTTGATCAGGCCATCCTTGACTTATCTGAAGCAATTCTAACTGATTGAGTCACCTCCCTTTCTAATCCAGTGCACTCATTGAAATACTCCAATCCACTGAATTTCAAAGTAACCGATGAAGGGAGTAAAGGTATTATGGTTGGTGGTGATATAAGGATGGTGCATCAGTGTATCATAGAAGTCATTAACCTTTTTTTTTCTTAGCAGAGCCAGGGCAGCAAAGAAATTAAAGACATCTTTGCCCTTGTGGGTACCATCAGCATTGATGAGCTCATTAAGAGCAGGGAACTTTTGAAGGTGGCAGCAAAGGGCTTGATGAAAGTGGAAATAACATACCTGGGAGGAGCTCTTGAAGACCTTGACAAAGGCATTAGCCTGGGCTTGCTCAAAGTCAACCACAAGGTGAGTGTGTTAGG
>CAKOGF010000309.1:0-11949 GCA_933228935.1 Pemphredon lugubris
TTCTGTAATTATGCTACCTTGAAAATGATACCTCAGAAAGAGCTATCTGTTCTTCTATCAATATATTACTTCAATCTCTTTTTAGCAAAGTAAGTAGAATTTCGGAAATTTTGAAAGCAGATTGACTGTGCTGTATTTTCAGGCCTATCATGAATAAAGACTAGATTCAATTATTTTTTCATTTGGAATTGTCATATGGTGTCACCCTTTCTCCCTGTTTCCCTTCACATGTTTATTGTAATAGGATTAGAGCAGAAAATGGTGCTGCCTTCATATATTATAACTTCTACTAAACTGTAAAAGTATATGCGACTATATATAACCTAATCATTATCTTCGTATGTATATAAAAGCATCCTGCTACTTTCTGAGCTTTAAGCTCAGTCAGAATATTTCACCCAGCAGTCTCCAGAGTCAGTGTTCAACTTCAAAATCACAGCTTTATCCTGGATTTTCTTAATGCTATGATACTTAAGAGTTTGGCATGATGGATAACATATCGCATGATCTTCAATTTTCTGAAACTCTACGTTTGATTATGTGTAGTACATTTGATTGGAATCTTGTTTTTTCTTTGCTTATTAAACAATTCGAATCATTTTTTATAGACATGGATTTAGTTTGTTTATATTTTTAACATTTTGTTCATTTTTAAGTCCAGTTGATTTCGTTTATTCTCAAATGTGCTAAAGCTAATCAATTCAATTGCTTATTTTGGTATTTATGATTACTAATAACCATTGTACAATAATCACCATTAGAGCTGACACTAGAGAGGCATGCTTCTGGAGTTACCCATAGCATTTCTTTTATAGTGATGTTATAGAGGCTTCTGGTGATATTAAGTTTTGCAACTGAACTAGTTATAGTCCATTAAGGTGTTGGGGAAGACAACAGTCCAAGAAAGGAAACAGAGAACAAGAAGAGATTATATTCTTTATTTGTGTATAGCAGTTAATATAGTATATGGGAAGGCCACAGAATAGGGAGGGGGTGGCATGATCTAGATAGGGTTTGGTCTGCTGGAATAACTTGTTGATGGGTTACCAAATATGAATGGGTTTTGAGCCTAATTAGAAAGTATTGGCATGTGTCCCACTATTGTCTTCAATAGGCGCTATGGACTTGGATTGGGGCAATTTGAAGGACACCCCCTGTGTGTCGTGAGATACAGTGCCAACTGAAGTTCCAGTCTCAGTTGCAACATAAGTTTTTTCTGATTTCTATCAAAAATCTTTAAAAAAAATTATAGGATAAACCTCTATAAGGCAATTAAATAAAAAAATATACCTTAATCTTTCACCAATTAATAGAAATATAAGTGAATCTGGATCTCTGGATGTAATGTCACCTCAAGTGTACTCAAGTTGTAATGGATCCAATTGAATTGCTGCAACCATAAAATTTATGATCAAAGCCAATGATCAATCCAAAAGCTCAATCTGGCTCATCCTTACTTGAAATCCCTTACTTTCCCCTAGGAAGCATGATGTTTGAATCCAATGAAATGTGACTTAAACTGTAAAAACTAAAATTTAAGCCACTTGAGCTTAACATAAATTTGTATTTATCAATGGGATTTAATTGTTGAAATGATAGATTAATCTATTTGACTGCATCACTTGGTTCAAGTAGTTGAATTACTGGATCCAAGTGGCTGTATATTATTTTAGAGCTACCCTTGCTTATATTGCATCCTTCAAAGTAAGATTTAGCAGAGTAAACTAGGTTTTATAATAAAAAACCTTTTTAATATAGTTTTCATAAAATCTAGAGCACCTAGATAAATTTTTCATGCAATTTCAATCACAATGCTACCAAATTTGATAAATCTAGCTTTTCTAGATGCTGAGATACAGAGGGGAGTGTTAAAATTGGGCTCACACTATACTCCAAGGCCTGGACTCATAAGCTATAACAGGAGTAAAATGCTGTTTGCTTAAGAAGGGAGGCTCAAACGAGACAGAGGTAGGATCTTTCAGATGATTTAAATACTGGTCTAAGTGGCTGCTGAATTACAGAAAATACCAAAATGAAGCAGATTTAATGAAATCAGAGTTGTTGATAATACTTGTGCTCTTTGTTTTGATAATTTGACAAACTTATATAGTAGTTTGTAACAGATAGAATATGAATTTTGGGGGATAGTTGTGTGATCAGCTTAACATTGGTGGTTAACAGTGATTTACACACTTCCAACGTGGTCATATAACCAAAATTGGGTTGTTACATTGTTACACCACACATAATTTTTTTTGTTAATGTTTACTGTGAACAATCTGTCAGGAATGACAATTTGCCAGCTTTCCTGACACCTAATAAACTAGACAGGCAGACACCCACCCGCCCAAACCATGAGGGACTAGTTTAATGGATGCCAGCCTGCCCAATCTCTGACAGATCAGACAAACAGACAAACAGACGCCAACCCGTCCAACCCATGATGGATTAGACCAACAGACGCCCACCCATCCGACCTTTGACAGAATAGATGAACAGATGTCAACCCGCCCATGCCAAATGGAGCCCTGTCAAATAGTGCCCCCTCTGGTGTCTAAATTAGACCCAACAAAGCTGCCAAAAGAGGACAACAAGACGCCAGCTGCCAGCCTAATAGTTCTGAAGGCCTTCCCCACAGCCAATCAAAGACCTGACCCTAGGACCTCCATGGACCAGAAGACTGCCCCCAAAGATGCTATTCCAGAACAGAAGAAAGCAACCTTTTGCCCCCAGGAACCAGCCAATTAGGATCATTCCGTAGCCAGTGCCTCCGACAGAGTTCCGCCGTCCTCCTGTCCCGCAAACCCCCAATGCTGGGAAAAAATCCCTCTGGCTGATGAGAGTTCTGGCACTGGGGTCCTATATGAACCCATGGACTCCACTCCAGACATCATTGCCATTCTTTAATAAAGGTTATGAGACATTGGGTCTCCCAAATGCTGCTATATTTTGTCCTTGTAATTTGCCAGTTTAACCACCACCTTAGTTTGCCCTCCAGTACCGCGTTTGCCATCTTAGGAAGCCCAAGATGCTACCCGCCAGCTGACCTACAATTGGACATGGAGCCGCCCGTCACTCCAAAGCCCATGCCAATGCCCCTTCCCGACCTTCCGCCAATTCTTCCAGCAAGCTACTTGGCATTGCGTACATCATCCTCACTGGGGTGGTGGAAGCAATAGTGCCGCCCGCTGGTCCCTGGTCCTGGGTAGGGAAATCTTTCTCATACCTCCTTAAGTTAGCTCTGATTGTGTGGTGGGCCCTGCCTGCCAGCCCCGCGTCCCGTCCTCTCTCTGGGGACGGGGTGCTGCCCATCCACGGTTTGGTCCCTGACACAATCAGAGAAAAAACTAAAAACAGCATATCTTAGTGAGTATTCATTTAAACTTGATAGTTGACAGCTTATTTTAAAGCTACATAGAATATCTATTTTTTAGTTGAATAAGAAAATAAAATATATTTTCATGGTTTTTTTGCTTTGAAAAACTTATCAGTAATACTCAGCTTATTTTGACTATAAAATTTGATATAAATACTTAAAATAAAGCTTTTATATATAGCAAAGCTTAAATTTTAAATGAAATCTGAGCTAATAAGCTTTTTAAAAATCAAGTATTTATAATACAATTTATTATACAAATTAAATAAAAAAATGTTTATTCAATATAATAAACCCTCTGTCAAACTGTCCTTGGATGGGAAAATTACTAGTGACAATATATTCACAGCAATAAGTTTTCATCATCACAAAAAACCTTATTTTTATCCAAGTGTAGTCAGAAATATAAAGCAGTCTAAGCTAACTAAATAGTAGATTTGGAAGCTACTTAGATATACTTGTGGCAAAGCTTATTTAAAGCTAGATATTAACTAAGTGTCACAAAAAATCCAAAAAAGACAGTTTGGAGAATCGGGGCATCGATCCCCGTGCCTCTCGCATGCTAAGCGAGCGCTCTACCATTTGAGCTAATTCCCCGACTGGATGAATCAGTTTAAATACACGTATTTATTTTAATCCAAAAGTAATAATTAACTATTTGAACAAAGTATAGTATTTAGGTCCAGTTTTTTAAACTTATTATCTTAAATATTAAATCAGTGTATGTCAGTGTTTATACAAAATGATATTTAAAATCCCCTTAATTATATATTTTTTAATGTGGTTAAACATTGGTCTTTAATGAGTGTTTTATTTCTGTAGGGATAAATATTATGTAGCCTCTCTTATAGCCCTTTAAAGTGTTAATGTTTTTATATCTAAGGTTTTACTTTTCTTAACATTTTTTTGAATTTATAACCATATGGATCCTAGTGATCTAATTCCCATCAAATTTTTAAATGAAAAACTGTTAATCAAACTCAAAATGATTGAATGTGAGCTTCTAAAATAAATGTTTTCTATATTTATATCTAAGAAAGCAATTGAAAGTAGTAGCTTTAAAAACTCTATTGAATGGATGCCTCACCTATTTTTTGCCCTTAAAGCTCTTAGTATTTCTTCTTAAAATGCTGTCATATGTATTGAATTTTACCAGAAACTTACTTCAAAATCCAAGGCAGAGTAAAAAATAGTATGCTACTGTTTTATCAAAACCAGTCATTGATTTCTTTACATCCTGTAAATTTACCACCTTCACCTCAGCCATTGCAGCCGCCCCAATTTTCTTGTCTGGAAATTTGTGTTGGCTTTAAATTTATGGGAGTAGGTAAGACAACACTGTAACATTGCGGGAATTTTATGAACAACAATTTTTTGATTGTTAGAAAAAACATCAAGGGGCAATTACTTTGGGATTTCAAAACAAGGAAAAAGATAAAAGAACTCTCCAGCTTTTCCAAATAAAAAAGAGATGGGTTTAAGGGTTATTTCTTTATTGAGAAGAGGTATGTAAGGGGCAAGTGCGTTGACAAACTTGCTAAGTAAAAACAATAATGATGAGATAGTCAGGTTTTAATAATAGCACTAAAAAGAAACAACTTTGAAAAACTAGTAATAAGAGATTGGAAACAAATTTAGGAAATCGGACTAAGCTAATCAATACAGAAATTAATAAAAAACATTTTTAACAGAAAATTTCTGAGTGGGAAGAATAATAGGTGTGCCAGGACTGGAACTAATTACTAACTGATATTTTCTATTTTCAATGTTATTTCTGAAAATAATGATTCAATTTAGCCCAAATTGGTATCATAACTGTGCTAAAAGCTGAAGTTACAGAAAATCAAAAAAAGATAAATTGACCTAAGTTATATTCATTGAGAAAAAGAGAAAAAGTTTTATACCAGTTGAGGCCACCAGGGTGTGACATATGAAAAACGGGTTATAAGATTGATTGCCAGTATTCATGGCTGATTATATTAGAACATCATATGTAGGTTAAAAAATTGTGGTAAATGACAAGGGGTGGTGATAAGCTAGGTATTGACAGTTCCCCTTAATTGGCAATGGGTCAATTCAAGTCAAGAAGCAGGTTGATAGCCAATTTTGTAAGAATTTGGATTATCACAACATTGTGTTAAATATCTGTTTAGGTCTCTTGGTTGTTTGTAATTGATTCAATCTTTAAACCTGTTGTTTTGAAGTACACCTGTCCCAGGCTATGGACAAAAATTTAATTTGAAGGTTAAACATGTAAGATTTTGAATATCTAATCCATTAGTGTAAAACATTACATCTATTATGCTATCATGGACATAAATTAGCCAAAAGTTATAGTTTAGCTTTAAAAAGGTAACTATAATATTTTGATATTACGTTAAATATAATTATCTATTACAAATTAATAAAAAATACCTTAAATACTGCTTGAGAAAACAGAAGAAAATATACACAGCTAAATCCTCTGTAATATTAGTATATTTCTCTAAAATATGATATAATAACTAGCATCTACTATTAATACATATAAAATATATTAGATTTCAAAACTTTTGGTATAAACTAAGTTAGATTATGATAGAAAATGTTATAACTGAACTAATTATAGTACAGTAATTGGATGATGAAGACAGAAGCCTAATAGGAAAAGACATATAATAGAAAGATTGTGTTCTTTATTAATACTTAGAAGGTTAATAAACTAAATGAGTAAGCCACTGGTCTGAAAAGAGAGGTAGCATAATCCAGGTAAGGATTGATCTTCTCAAATAACTTGTCTAGTTTGGTTCACATATAATTGGCTTCAATCTTTTTCAGGAGGTATTGGCCCAAATGGCAACCGCCAGAATTAACTCATACAGCATGTCAACTTACTGTATGTCAACAGTCAGAATTAAATGCAACCTTATGTTGACAGCATTGAAAATTCAGAATTAAGCTTTTACTTATGTTTACTACTAAATTTTGACACTTTTTTACTAAGCAATAAAATGTTTCCTGAACATTTTACTTAATAAAAAATAAGAGTCAAAATGCTTTTTAGAGTACTGTGACCCTGTAGAACTCAAAAATACATCAAAAAATTACACTTAAATATTTTTTTATTAATAAAATTACAGATAAACATTATTTTAATATAGAATTATATATTTTTGCTATAAAATTGTTTTTTACAACTATAAAAAGTAAGAAGCCTATAAACCAAAAAGATACTTTATAAATTTTTACGCATCACTAAAAAAAGTATAAGCTCAAACTATCTCATAAAAAAGTTTAGATAGTAAGAACTTAAAAATGAATACGTTTTATTAGTAGAATAACAATCTAGACTATACAATACAGCTTATATCATATACCCAAATAATAAAAAGCCTTCTAAATTTATTAGAATATCATCAAATTATATTTATATTTAGTTTATTACCTAGTTTATAGTAACTATTATACTAATTAAATCTAATAAATATATGAAATTTGATAATACCCAATACATTTATTAAAGAAAAACTAGATAGTGATTACCTGATTTCCATTAAGGACAGTTGCAATCTTCTTGATATAGCTTAAAAGCTCTGAAAGCTTGTACTTAGCCTTAACTACATCCTTGATCTTCTCCTGGTAGTCTTTTTCTTTAATAACTCTCTTCTTCTTGGACAGTCAGTTCTCAATATCTCTGATGGATGAGACAGTCTTTCTCTGCTGAACTTTGAGGTGGTGATAAAAGGTGTTGTATCTGGGCTTGATGACAAATGAAGCCTTGATATACTTATGCCAGCCCTCTAAAGATGAAGTAGTTTTCATCTCATCCTTGAGCACAGCCTGAGGGCAGTTCCAGTTGGCTTTGGGTCTTCTCCAGTGTGTAGTGACCTTAAATCCAACCCACTGTGGCTCATAATACTCAATAAAAGGAGTAAATGCAGTATCATGCTTTATGGCATATGCATCTTTGCATAGAAGTTCAAAGGACTGTCCTGTATGCTCAGGCTTAATAAAGGCCAGGGCTACAAATTGTTGAATCAGATATTTGCATTTTCCTGAAGTATCCAAACAGTGAAGCCTGCTGATATCAGATTTCCCATTCAGTTGTCTATTAACAGCCTGACAATAGTGAAAAACACCCATGAACCTCTCCATAAAAGGTCTTTATGAAAGCGTTGTATTGGGCTGTTTCATAGTCCATTACTATAGTTTTGGGGCCAAGATATCTGTATATAGCTTTCTGTTTTGCAGCAAGAGTAGACTCATCCTTGTCTTCATTGTCAGGATTGGCTCTTGTGGTAGGGCCAGGGGTGGTTTTTTATTACTAGGCAGGGCCTTGATACCCTCCTGAAGAATCTTGAAAGCCCTGGTATAAATCTCTTCAGTTGCCCCAGGGAGCAAAAAGTAAGCAAATGGAAGCACTTTGCCTTCAACAAGAGAATGTATAACCCATAGCTGGTAAAAGAGATGGGGGCATACTACAAAAGTTCTATTACATAGCCAGGTTTCAGAATCTCTTAGCTGCTCTAAGTTTTGCTGTGTAGCATAGCATATAATCCTTGCTTCAGCTGTAGGTCCATCATCATGTATAAGAAATACCTCATCTTTTTCAAACATCTTCAGCTCTTACGTCAGGATTATTTCACCTTGAACCATGGCACTTATTTTTCTGGGGCAGATGTCACAGTGCTTATTGCATATATACTTTAATAACTGCTCACGGTCAGGAATAAGCTTGAGGTTTTCATTGATAAGATGCTTGGTAGCATTTACTGCTAGATCAGAGGCCTTTATATCTTTTGAGACTAGAACTATTTGATAAAGATACCACTTTAGAAGTTTCTCAAGAATATTAGTAGGTGGGTTACACATGTGTTCACCCTTTTAACTGGTCATTATATCCCAACCTTTAGTATTGATTACTGCGGCACAACTTCTGTCTTCACACACAAAATGCTTGCTTCTTCCACTTCTTCTGTGATTGTTGCAATTAAAAATGTAGCCATCACTAACAATACTTGAACCTCCTTTGACAGACATAAGGGGGAAAAAGCGAGGGAATTTCTTTGGAAGCTTGAACTCACCCTTGACATTGCACATGTTGTGCACCTTGAGAGGATCCCAAGGCCCAATGGGTGCTTGATGACAGTCAGAAAGATACTCAGCAGGCTCTTCTTCATTGACACTGGATGAGGAGGATGGGGGTGATGGCTCAGCAGATGATGAAGGTGATTTTTCTGGGGTGGGGTCATCAGACTTTTCAGACTGGGAAGGGCTTGAATCCTTGGTGCTTTTTTGGTCTTCAGGGTCCTTGGGAATCTTCTTTCTTTGTTTGTTTATAGGGATCTCATCTCCTTCAGACTCATACCAACTTGGAGAAGAAGAAGAATCAGGGGAGGGCTCTTTTCTTGGTTCTGGACTCTTCTCTTTTGGCTTCTGCTTTCTGGAGGGAGCTTTGGCTATATTTTTGCTTAAAGTAGAGCCCTGTGCCTTTTCAGCGGCTTTAGGTATCTTTGAGGCAGGTTTGGGGGTTTTCAGGCTTTTTTGATGATTTATCCTATAAAAAATGAATTAATAATCATAAACTAATAAAAATTAGATAAATATAAAATAAAACACTTTTATTTTTATTTTATTGTGAGATAATGATAAAAGGAGATATGCTAGTTGTTTTGAGGGTTGAATCATCAATATAAATATTAAAATACAGAAGTTAAAAGTAAAAAGTTGACTTTCTTACAGTCAGCATGGTTAAAAAAAGTGAATATAGGCTGTTGACATAAAAAAGTTACTCAATTCTGACTGTCAACATACAGACAATCAGCATAATTAAGGAAAAACACTATACAAATCCACTATAAAGCATGCTTAAGATCTAACAGAAGTTGTTTTTTAGGCTAAATATGGTTAATTTTAAATATGAAAATTTTAAATCATTTTATATATATATTTCTGAAATAAAATACTAAGAATTGTAGAGAAAAGCATAAAGTACACTACTAGGTACTTTAGACTACAATATCATACCATTATAATGGTGCTTTTTGTTAAGCGGCAGTGTTTTACTAATAAAACAGTCAAGGTATTGACATATAGACAGTCAGCCTTCTTTTATATTAGGTTTACTATGTAATTTTGCTTAATTTATGTCCCCTTTGTTTGCTTACCTGGCCTCCTTTGTTATGATTTCAAAGGCATGTCAATTTGACATGGAGTTGACATTTTATTTACACATATAAATTATATTTTTAACATATGAGCTTGAGCTTAAGTCAATTTATGGAATTAAACTAAAATCAATACAATGAATATAACATAAAAATAAATAGCTTCATAATACAAAGAAAATTATGAAACTTGATGACAGGCTTTGTTTACTGTTTAGCTTATTATAAATGTAATAAAAATCTAAAATAAATAAAGAAAAATGGATAATTTTAGAATATTGAATATTTTATTAAGAATAATATGGAATCTTAATTGGTGTTGACATCCAGATATTCTTTAGAAGAGTCAACATTAAGAAAAAGTTCCAGAAATTTCCATTTTTTATATCAAATTTCATTGTAATTTGAGCTTAAAAATAAGCCTTTGTTAAAATAGTGTCAACATTATACCTGTTCCATTTTAAAAATGGAATTCTGACTTAATAGCTTAATAGGAAAAAATAGCTTAGTTTAGTAGAATCTAAATTTTGACGGTTAAATGGTAAAATTATGCTGACTTACTTTATGTTGACAAATTGTTGACATACATAAGTTGACATGCTGTATGAGTTAATTCTGGCGGTTGCCGCCCAAATCCCACCATTGGGCTTGACAGGAAATCTGAATAATTAAGATTGACTAATATGTTTCCTAATCTACTATATCACCAATATAATAGACAGGAAGCTGCTTGATATTCATCAGCTACTCTAATCAATCTGACAACCAAAACAAGATCAGTTGATTCTGGAATAGAAAGAGGAATGGCTCCTTATTGGCTGGTTACAAAGCACAATAAACAGGACAACATCCAAATTGGGTTCTGAGAAGTAATCCAGAAGACGCACCACAGCCAGTTTTAGCTGAGAGTTATTCCAAAGACATGGGCTGATAGACGCGGGACCACCCAATTAAAGTACAGCTCATTGGCTAAAGAATGCAGTGCCGCCCAATTTGAGCCCTATTCTAAGAACATGATGCTAAATTGTCTAAACCAAGTGTGATGCTCTGAGATCAACATTACTGCGTTGGGCTCATGTGGTGCAATGTTTCTCTCAGCCATCAAGGTGTGTCCTGGATCATAGCAAGGGTCCAGCTAGGTTGGGGTTCTCTTCTTTACTTCTACCAGTTCTAAGGTCAAAACACTATACAGGATCATTCTTAAGGTCTATAACAGATTAGGGGTCAAGATTATATTTATTGAGCAGAAGGAAGATCCCCTTAGATACCTTCTGTTAATACCAGTTCCAAGTCCTCCAAGGTGTCCAAGGTGTCCAAGGTCCAGTTTAAGCTCTCCAAGATGTGCTCCAAGGTCTAGTCCAAGCTCTACATCTTCATGTCTATCTTTATGATCAATTCCATCCTATGTATCCCTGATTCCATCATTTCATGCTTACATGATGTTTATCCTTTATTGAGGCCATCAATCAGCTCTTTTTATAGTCTCTCCATTCCAGAAGTCTAGCTTTTGCACTGTCTTCACATGCCAAGGCTTAATCTATGGTCTTCTCCAGAGGTCCCAGAACCTGTCCCATGGTTGGTACCACTGGCTGTCTCATTCTAAGGCTAAAACCATTGTTTTTCACCTGTTTTCCTATAGATTTAGCCTCTCATTTTACCTTTTAATAAATTTTAGAGAATCTATTATATGTTCTGACTCTTTTTTAATTTTTCTTCTTAATGTTCCAATCATTTTTTATTAATATCTTAGGCCTTAAGCCTGGCTAATTAGGCCCCAAAACAGCCCTGGAAAGGTTCTGGATCATCCTAACAAGTTTTTCTGAACTTCAGATTGGCATTTGAGTTTATCCAAACTCCATATTGATTGTTTAACGCTTCCTGATTAGGTTTCCCCGTGGTTTGATCATCCTGAAATGTTTTGCTGTGACTCAAATCACATTTTCCTTATGTTTTCCTTATGTTTCCAATGTTTCCCCAGATCAATCTGCCCAAAGGTTTCCCTGAGCTTGTCTCTTGTCATTTTGGGCATTCTATCCCCCTCTGGAGAAATTAAAGGACCTCTCAAAAGGCTTCCCTGAGCCTAAAAACATTGAAAAAAACATAGAAATCCCTATGTTTCCCCTCTTTTGTTTAATATAATATTTGGCTTTCTTTCCAATATTATACTTCCTAATAAACATACTTGAGATTCTCTATTGCCAGCCCATTGATGATTTTTTTATTAATATAAAATAATAGAAAAAAAGCCTAGTTTTTCCTATTTTCAACCTTATTGGTTTCTTTTCAGTTACTAATGAAACATCCCTAAGATGCCCCTTTACTAGATCATTAAAAAGCCCTTGCCAATAATCTAAACCTTGAGTTAACTTCTAGTTCTTCTCCTATTCCATAAATATTAGGGGTTCTCCCCCAATTATTTCTACTTCT
>CAKOGF010000310.1:0-11924 GCA_933228935.1 Pemphredon lugubris
GTATCTAAATGGGTCATTATTTTAGGGATTAGGCCATTTTCTAATGCACATGCTGCTCAAGTCGCAGCATAACACAGTTCGATTTTGAAAAAGTAACTAATTACACAATTTATATTTAAAACATTAATAACTCAATAAAAAATTAATGTTTTTTCACACTGTAAACTATCAAAATGAAGCTAAGAATCTTATCTTTCTATTGGTATAATAATTTTAATATGTATAATATGCTCAATATTAAAGCGAAAGTAATTTAAAAGAGCATAATCCAGATTTTATTATATGATTATATCTAATGATATAAAGTAGATCACTTCAAAGCTAATAAATACTCTTTTTTTAATACACAACTGATGTTTTTTATTTGACGAAATTAAAGATAAGATTAAGAGCTTTATTTTCGTATTTTATTTTATTTAAAAAGCTTAATTTTCTAATATTTTATGATAGTTTGAAGTTAGAATGTTTTTATCACTGGCTAGATTGATTTTAAGGTTCAAGTGAGCTTCGAACCTCAGATTAAGCATTCTTTAAATGGAATTCTTTAATATTTTATCATTTTAAAAATATGCGGAAGAGTTACAACTAACTGAATTTATCATTTTAATTGATTTGCATTGATTACAAAGAGGATATGATGTAATAATAATGCTTAGCTGCTTCACATATATCACTTGTGCATGAAAACTGGGTATTTAATTAATTTCTGCAAACATAAATTCAAGTTCAAACTATAATAAAAGCTATCACACCATTTCTTTCAGAATGGTGTCATTTAGCTTGGTATATAAGAGCTAAAGTACCACAAAGCTTCTAATCCAAAAGACCCCATTCAAAGACCACATTCTGATCATAACTACTCCATCATTAAGGCACACATCAGAGATCTGACCTAATTACAGATTCAAAATACTACCATGTCCTCAGTTAAATTTACTTCTTCCATGCTACCCTTTTTTTCCTTGGGAGCTTCAACAAAAAGAGAGAGAATTACAATGTTAAAAAAGGCATTCCTCTTTATTGCTGGTGATGATCTTGATAATTTCATCAAGCACTTCCTTACTCAAACTGAATTTGGGAAAGCTCAGTTCCTGCCAACTATTCAAAATCAAAAAGGCAATGAGTTCATTGAAAACTTAAAGGATCTCATGAAATCTTCTCCACAAAAACATCTTCCAGCCTTGCGATCTCTGGTTACTTCCAGTTACTCTTTAAAAGAGCTTAATGATATGGGGTTTAATATAACCAAAAGTGAGTTTGAATACTCAAGAAAAATAAATAAAAATAAAAATGTAAGCTTAAATAAAAAAAGCCAAAAAAATAATAACTATTCATTAAAAAAAGAAATAACTAAAAAAATAATTAAAAAATTGCTGGAAAATTCTTTTGAAACAAGCCAGTTTACAAAAAAAGTGCCTGAAAAAATTTATAAAGATATAGAAAAAGAGATGAGTAATTACTCAACTGAAATTAAATACTCTCTACTTAAAACAAAAAAGGAAATATATGAAAATATGAAAATAAAAAATGAAATTTCAGTTTCAATCTCCACTTACTATAAATTAATCCCTAAAAATATAATAAAAAGTAAAAAACAAACTGATATGTGCAATATTTGTAATTTAAAAAATTCACTAGAAAAAAAGAAGGAAGAATGTGAAAGTAAAAACTTACCATTACCAGAATCTATAGACAATGACTTAAAGACTATTAATCAGCACCAAGACTTTTATGTTCATCAAAATTGTGAATATAAAAAAGATATTAATGAACTAGATGATGAGTCTTGTGTTGTAGTTATAGATTATAAAGAAAACTTAAAGGTTGGAGGTGGTCCAATTGAGACCAATAATTGTTTTTATTCAAAAAAACCTATTTCTTTGCTAGGGTTTGCATTAGTTTTTAAAGAAAACAATAAAATTAAATATGAATATCATGATTTTTTGTCTCAAATATTATCACATGATTCTTTATTTTCAGGTGAATGTCTAATAAGACTTCTTAAATTAGATAGATTTAAAAAAATAAAAAATATAAAAGTATGGACAGATAATGGAAATCATTTTAGATCATATGAATTTTTATATTACTTATTTAAAGAGGCACCTAAATATATTAAGGGTTCTATAAAATATAACCGTTTTGTTGAATGCCATGGAAAAAGCATTGTTGATGGTCACTTTGGTGTAATATCAAAATTTTTAAAGGAAAAAGAAAATGTACTTTATATTAACAACATTAATGATCTAAAAAATATTTGTGAGAAAGAAGAAAGAAGAAAAGAATTATACAATTCAGCTTTAACTGGTTCAATTGTTTCCCAAAAAGCATTTTTTTATATTTATGAAAGGAAATTTAGGCCTATAAAAAGAGAGCTTGAAGTTAAAAATCTGCGCATTAATCTTTCATATTTGATGAAAGATGGGAAGTTATATACTTCACCTTTAACATTTGAAAGCTTCTCAGAATATTCTGAGATAAATTATCATTTGAAATCACGTGATGATACCAGAGAAACAAAAATATCAGAAGATGCTAGTAGTGTATTGGGGCAAGTTCATGAAGTAGGAAAGCTTACTAGAGGGTGTATTTTAAATAGAGTTATCAGTCTTTCAAAAGCAACAACCTTTTTTTCTGAAACAAACTAAGAATATTTATGATGAGCCAAAGATAGGGTAATAGCATTTATAGCTTTGGGGCTGCTATTACTCTCCCATGCAACTCATCATAAATATTTTTGGTTTGTAGTAGCACTTAAGATATTTTCAGTAGTACTATAAGTTGCAATTTTCAATTATAAAATCAATGAATTATTTTTTAAAAAATCACCCAAGCCCAAGATCAATTAAATATTTGGGATTGATTGTATTTTACTCTTTCTGAATAATTTGAATATGAATAATGTGATTAAGTTATAAAATAACCAATCTGGCACCTAGGCATAACAAGAAAAATAATGTCCCAACTATTATTCTTTATGATGATTAAGTTGATTAACATGTTGTGATCACTCTAATTTAAGACAGAAGATCAACTAATTATGGCTTTCTAGTAAATGAAATAGAAAAAGTGTCAGCCAAATTAAATTCAAGAACAATAAAGTGAACACATTACTTTCAGAGGTCAATTCAGATTGACCTCCCCAATAGTTACTTAAACCCAATGGATAGAACACCAAAAACCTGATGTATATTTAACCAAGCATTGGATAGAGAACCATCAAATAAGGTATATTTTCCCAAGTGTAGCATATAGTTCTACCCAATGACTGATGTCAGTAAATATTTAAAGCCTTTAACAAAAAATAAAATTTGAAAATGGCAAATTGAATTAAAGAATAAGGTGATAATTTCAGGCAACTTTTATGGCTGAAAAAAGTACTGAGGTTTAATTTAGTAGCTTTGCAATGTTAAGATGTCTAAAAAGAGCTAAAATATTTAATTAACTATTTGAAAATATAAAAAAAACTATATAAAAAGTTCTTTCAAATTAACATGCAAGGTATACAGCTATAATCAATTAATACTACTTTCAAGAAAGCAGATTCAAGCCACCACATGTCTATTCTTGGTGATACTAATTATTTTCTTCACTGAATCAATGGCTCAGCAATGTGGCAACCTTCTATAACATTCTCTCTACTCATACTTGATGATCACTCTGTAGTAGAATCAAGCTACAATAATTTTATCTTAAAAAGCCAAATATATTCTTCAATAAAAATTCTTCTCTCATTTATTTTGCTTTCCCTATGTAGGTTACCTTGTTTTCACTACTGTGAAATATTTTTTAATTAGTAATAATATGGGTAGACAACAGTATATTGAAAATGGCATCTTGAATTACACCATCTCAAAAAACAGCATATCAAGTTTACGCTATCTCAAATTTATAATAGAAATGGCATCTCAAAACAGCATTTTAAATTTTGCCATCTTGAATCTATGCCATCTCAAAATTATAGTAAAGCGGCATCTCAAAAACAGCATTTCAAATAGAAAAAACAATATCAAAGAAAATACTAAAAAACATATAAAAATATAATAATAAAAATAAAATAATAAAAATAAAAAAACATGTGTAGACTAAAAAGACCCTCAGAATTCCAATTCTGCAATAAAAAAGGAGGTTAATTCGAGGCAACATTGCAATTTAAAGCACCAAAGTCAAAAAGGCAAAAAGACTTCTTTGGCCATGCTGTTTGAAAATTAAGCTATATATTATATCTAAACTATGTTAAAAGCTAATAAATATATGTATTAGTAAGAATAAGCAAAAAACAGTATCAAAGTGAGGATTTTATTGGCAAAAGCAATCAAACATTCTTGGATAAAGCAACAGAGATTGACTGGAGGTGCTCAAGTTTTCTATCCTTGGCATAGTACTTGAGCACTGCCTTGCTGACATCTTGGTACTTGACCACAGCCTTGGTCTGCTTGGGGGGGGTCATTCTTTGTTCTCATCCCAGTCTTGAACTGGAAGGAAGAGATGGATTTCTGGGTCTTCAAGTGGGCCATGATCTTGTTGAACTTGGGCTTCTTGACCTGCACCCTGATAGCAAACTGACTATGACACCCTTCAAGGGAAGAGGTGGTCTTGATCAGGCCATCTTTAACCTTTCTGAAGCAATTCCAGCTGATTTTATCACCTCCCTTTCTGATCCAGCGCGCCCCTTGAAAGACTCCAATCCATTGAGTCTCAAAGTACTCAATGAAGGGACCAAAAGTTTCCTGGTTGGCAGTGATATAAGGATGGCACATCAGCGCATTGTAGAAGGTATTAACCTCCTCTTTCCTCACTAGATCCAGGGCAGCAAAGTGATTGAAGACATCTTTTGCCTCATGGGTACCATCAGCATTGATGAGCTCATTAAGAGTAGGGACCTTTTGGAGGCAGCAGCAGAGGGCTTGGCGGAAGTGGAAATAATATCCCTGGGGGGAGCTCTTGAAGACCTTGATGAAGGCATTAGCCTGGGCTTGCTCAAAGTCAACCACAAGGTGAGCGTGGTAGGGCGTGATCTGGGCTTCCTTTCTGGGGCTTCTTCTTTTGTCCTCTGGTCTCCTTGGGCAGCTTCTCAAGAGTTGGGATGATTTTATCCAGTTTACTCTTGAAGATAGTCAGGGCATGGACATAAGTGTCCTGCTTCTTATTGGGGAGGAAATAGAACACCAGGGGAAGGACTAGGTTGCCTACCTATCCGTGAATGTTCCAGAGCTGACTAAAGAGCTTGGGGCAGGTGGAGAAGGTACTATCAGCTAGCCACGTGGTGCACTTCAGTAGATTCTGCAGATCCTGACTAGTGGCAAAGCAGATGATGCGCTCCTTGGCATCAACACCATCATCATGGAGGAGGAACCGCTCTCCATGCTTTGACAGCTTCTGCTTGTCAGTCAAGATAAGCTTGTCAATAGAGGTGGCACTGACTCCCTCTGTGCTCTGAGCATACCTCTGGTCTGTGAAGTACCGCTGCAACTTGCTTGCATCACCAACAGAGGCAAGTTGTGAGTCATTGAGATGGAGAAGGGCTTTATTGACAACCTCAGTTGAGGTTTTATCTCTGGTGGTTGGGAGGACCTGGTGGAGGTACCAGCGTATAAGCTGGTACAAGACATCAAATGGCTCAGCACAGTCATGGTCAACTGTGAGTGCCTTGAATTGGGTGAAGCCATAAGTAGTGAGGCGGGCATGACAGCCAAGGCTCTCACACTTGAAATGATGCTGACAGAAAGGCTTCTTCTCATCATTGCAGCTAAAAATTTACCCCTTATAGACAAATACGGCACCACCTTTTTTAGTCATTATGGAGTAGGCCTTGAGGTAGGTGGTGGGGACAACAAAGGCACCATGCCTGTTGCAGATGTTGCCAATAGCATGGATATCCCACATTTTTATATCTGCATTATGAGGAGTACCAGGCTCAGGCTGCTGGTTTTCTTATTCAGGCTCTGATGCAGGAGTGGAGTTGTGACTGAGGTGAAACTCATCTTGAGGGTTGGAGGGGGAGTACAAAAAAGGGGAGTGGTGAGGGATGGGACTGAGTTCCTCTGGCTCAGGTGAGGGTGTGGGGGTCTTGGAAGGTCTTTTAGCCTTAGAAGGCTGCTTTTTTGGGGATTCCTTGGCCTTTTTTCTTTGGGGGGTGTTCTTGTCCTTGGGTGCCTTGGACGCAGCTTTGAAAGTGGACTTGGGAGGCATCTAAGTGTGAATTAGTATCAAAAAAGTCATATTTATGGGGCCAACTTTAAAAGCAAAAATAATATAGTTGAAAGTATAAAAGTATAACTTAAAATTACACATTATTGTAGATTAGAATAAAAAGTATAGTGTCTCAAAATTTGAAGAAATTTCACTATGTAAAATAGAATCTTTTACTTAGGGAAAAAGTATGTTAAAAACATGATATTTTGTAGGGCCTTTCCCAAACAGGAGATAAACTATAAACTAACATGTGTAAAGCGTTAGGATTTAAGTTTAAAAGGTACAAGCACGTTGGAACTGTCTGCAGTAATAACTTCACTAAACCAGCAATAAATTTGTAATTTGAAACAAAGGGTGTCATTGAGTTGACTAACCCTAGACATAAAAGGTAGCATAAAGTGTTATAAAGCAATTTATTAGTAACTAGGGGAATATCAATGTTGGGATATTCATCATCAGAATATTGCAACATTTGTGAAGTAAAAGTCTCCTTAAGAGATGAAAATGGTGACAACAAGCCAGGGGCTTGTTGTCCTAAAAACTCCATAATGGAAAACAAGGAGATATAAAAACAAATAACTTAAACTTAATTCTTTTGCTAAAAAAAAGATAAGAAAAAAATAAAACTAATCCTTAATAGATAAAAGATGAAAAGATGAAAAGATTTGAAGGGAAATGGATGTGAGAAAAACACCACTTAGAATTTCAGCTTAAAGCTTACTCTTCAACTCCAGCTCTATTTATAGAAGTTTGTTTGTAACTGCCCCAAATGATGGGCAGAGGATCACCAAGGTGATAGGCGTTAATAAAGGCAAAAAAAAGAAGAGGAAAGAGAGAAAAAGGGGGAAATAAAGAGGAAAGAGAAGAAAAACAGCAAAAACAGCTGTTATGCTGCTTAGCAGCGTCAATCAAAGTCAATTGCTGCTAAGCAGCAGAAAAACAGATCCAGAGGCCTCCAGAAATTATAAAAATAAGCTCCAACAGAGCAGGAACGGCAAGGAACAACGGTAATGTTGAAAACAAATATTTTTTTAACATTCACATTTAAATTCAAATCATTAAATATTTAGTGAAAACTGGCATTTGAGATGGCCTTTTTTAAATGCCGTAGTTGCAATGATGTATGCCAAAAACATAGGGATTTTATATGTTTTTTATTTTAAATTAAAAAAATGGAACTGGAACTATAGTAAACATACTAAAGTTTAAATCTAATATTTCTTAAAAAAATAGCTTATACAACTGGGTTTAAAAAGTACCCAGTTGTTTAGAGAAGGTCAGAAAATATATATTTGTTAAGTTTGTTATGATTTCTTACAATATTTAGATAAGTGATTTTGTTTGTGAAAGGATGTTTTTATAGTGTTGAGCCCAGGAATTGAGATAGGGAATTCAAAATGACGTACTATTGTTACATATATAATTTAAGCCTATTTCATCCTGTGAATTGTGCAAGTGAAAGTGATTGGGCTGTACAAAACCCAGTGGAAATTGAGATTTTGTAAATTGAGATGGTGCAATTCATGGCTTTAATATAAAATTCACTAGTAATTTATTTTATTTCCAAGCCTAAAGTAAACATGTATATTACATATAAGCAATAAATTATATATAGCAAATATGAATTAAATGAATAGATATATGGTCCTAGTATTAGAAATAATATATTGACACTGATTTAGGCTCATATTTTTATTATCCTCATTGGTTTATACTATGGCGCACTGGTTGTTACTATGTAATATGCTTTATTTTAGTGCTCATGTTGGCTTATTTTATTTGATAATAGATGGCGTGATTTGAGATGACATAATTTTGAGATAGTGTAAACAGGCTCTACACTATGTGATTTGTTATTTAAATAAAGTTAGTTGAATAAGCTTTTATTAATTTTAATTGTAATGATGAAATCAAGATGCCATATTTTTGAGATGCTGTAATATAAATTCAATAGCAAAATTTAACTATTTTATAGTTCTTTTTTATTTTTTTGGCTTTCAAAATACTAAATGCAAAAAAACACCATCTCAAAAATAATTTGAGATGCCGTAATTTGAGATGCTGTTTTTGAGATGGTGTAGCCTACCATAATATGATTAACTAGACCTATTTTTTCAGTTAACTATTAACTTCTTTGTGGTTTTCAAAGTCGATTTCTTGCTGTTGATTTGCTCTTTGACCCAAAAAACTCCTTCTCAATTGAATCTCTTGATTTTTTGATAAATATTACCAGATCATAGTACTTAGATACACTTTTTTATAGTCCATCTGTCCTCATAAAGGTCCAAATCATATCAATACCTCCCATACTAAGGTGAAAAATAAATTAAAAATTAATATGATTTCTTCAAGAAAAAAAATCTCATTAAAGGCTAAGACAGCTAACCAGTATAAAATAAAAGCATGGGTAAAATTCTCAAAAAATTAAAGGGCTGAATATAAATTTTGTTAAAAACAACTTATGGTTTGCTTGTAATTAACTAAATTCACTTGTTTTTCCTAACAGACTGGCCTTAATTTACTAAGGTAACTCTTAAGTGAAAAGCCATGTCTGAGATAATAATACATAATATTTAATTTAGAATATTTCTTATAATATCAATAAGTGCACTCAAAAAGATATTAACAAATTTAACTTGTCCTGCAAAAATTATAAGTATTATAAATATTATCTTAAGTTAGAACTAACGGGCCATCAGAAGTACAACTACCAAAATAGTTTTTAGAATAACCCACCAAGGATGGGCCACTAGGTCAATTATCCCATTTAAAAACTTTGAGTCTTTTTTTCTATGACCAGGTCTTGTTAGGCTAAAAAAAATCTTTATTTCTCATCAATAATGGCCGCTATCAAACTGCTATTTTATCACAGTAAGTTCCATCATGTCTGAAATAGCTCACCTAAAAAAAGGCCTCAAGGCACTTGCATGCTGAATAAACTCTTATTTTATGCTAGTGATTTAAAACAGACTATTAATCATAAATAGATAAAGGCTGCTACAGTTCAGGTGAAAATTCAGATTTCAAAAAAGGCTGATTGGACAGGACAAGCGAAATATTTATTTTAGACACTTCTCAATTAATCAGAAAAAAAGTTTTCCAGAATTTAGTATAATGAGGCTTTTTTAAAATGATATCAATTGATTATTAGTGATAAATTAGACAATAATATGACAACTGTGTGACAAAAATTGATGAGGTTGAATTCAGGTTCAAAACCCAGATTATATAGAAACTTTATATTCTCATTCAACTTTCAAGAGTTGAGTTTTTGTCTAAGGTTTAAATAACTTATCAAATAAAATACTATACTCTATTCTATAATTTTATCATATGCATCCCACATTAAAGCTTTTGAGAGACATACCCTATAATTTGATTTTAAATCTAATTGCAACTAGATGTTGGTATTCTACTTCTTGTGCTACACTTTTGGAGTATGTCAATGCCTTCTCCATACCTACCTATATCGGACATTTCACTGTCAATATTGAAGGAGAGATTTATAATATTTCTCAATGTCCTGGATTCTATTTGGAAGATAATTTAATCCTCTCCCAGGCTATGTATCTTGGCTTGCTCTGGTTGGTATTAGTTACTCTGTTGAATCCCAGCATAACAATCAGAAACTTCATTAAGAGGTACTTGAAGCCCTACTGGTAGTTATTTACCAACTCAACTCAATGTGAATATGTATATTTATTCCTCATCACCTTGATACAGCTTCATATTATCACATTCTTTCTGTGATATGTGGCCTATCAAAATCTAAATAAAGCTCTATTTTTTAAATAAAAATACCAATTTACTTTTAAGCTTCATATTTATCTTATTTATATACTTTTAAAAAGTATATTTACAGCAATAAATTTTTGTGGTGCATCTTTTTTACTGATTTCACTTATTTTCAAGTTTCGAAATCTGATTTTATCTCAAATAGTGCCAATGGCCCATCACATATTGATGGTACTACAAGTCGGTGGTCTACAACATTTTACGATTTAATGCGGAATTACCCAAACACCCAAAATGTACTAAAAGAACAACAAGTTCAAGTAATAATTAAAAGATTCACACTCTTAATGCAAAGGTGATTCATTAAAACCTGCTCTTACGCTTTAAGTAGCCGCCTTTAGATTAAGGCTCCTTTTAAAACTCGAACCAGTTGACAGAAAACTAGTGAGCAAATTCCCAAAAATGAAACAGGTTGGAAAATTCGCTCCAAAGATTAATTAAATTTATGCTCTTATCGCTTGCGTAGCCACAAGTAGATTAGAACACCATGGCCACTACCAGGAGGCTTAAAAACAAAATATATTTATATTATAAGATAGACATCAAATTGAATTACATTTATTATAAGTGATTGAAAAGTGCTTAAAATAAAAAACAAATATACACCCGTTAATGCTAATTTTAACATGTTTGAGCCACGTTAACAAACTCTGCCAGTTTATGAAAGAAAATATACAGCAAGGCTTATATTTTCAAAAAAAAAATCAGAGCAGTTAGCCAATCGAAAAGAGACATGGTTCTTCTACCATTATTTCTCAGTTCTTGTCATAACCTCTACAGCTTGGCCTACTTCAAGAGTTCCTCCTATGAAAGTTCATAAAAATGAATTACATGTTTAGTACTTACCAGACGAAAGTGGAATGGCATTAATACCAAAAAATGCGCTATACTTTTGAATATGAGGGAATGCACGGCGGCTCTTCATAAGGGTTTTAGAAGGTTCTAGTTTATGAGGAATTCCTGTTTCTGGATTCACATTTGGGAAGCTACATCTTGAACAGGGTTTATCACAATGAAACTCAACTCCCCCAATACTGATGACACCATATTCATCCTCTTCATATGGCTTATTACAACCACGAACCACCAAATTCGGTCTAAAATTTCTCATGTCAACACTATCTCTAACGTCGTCGGGCAACTCTTTTTTAAGCTGGTCAAGGGATTCTTCACTTGCTATCAAGAGAGGAAATCCGTCAGCGAAGCCAGTTTCGGAGTTGACATAACCTAAGCCATCTCTTTCCAAATAAAGGTCCCTGACTTTTCTAGCACGAGCACCTTTGATCAATAAGCGCACATTCTCCCCGACAGCTTTGGAAAACCAAGAAGCAGCTTCCTCTCCACAGTCATGACCAGCCACTTGGTCCTTCCATATAGCTACTTCGATTTCGGGTCCAAAAGATAGGGGAGTAGGGTCAAGGAATAAAGGTTCATGATTTCCTTCGGCTTCCAATTTGATTAAAGCCCTATTTGGACTCATAGGATCTTCAGTTATTGATTGAGCTATGGTTACTAACTAAAAACAACAAATATTAGAAAATTACGAATTAATTTTAATAACTCTACAAATTAACAAATAGTTTCCTTTAAATGTGAAGGTTAAAATTGTTACCTTGGGATGCGTTCTGGCAGTGATAAAGATATTATCTTCATTTATGAGAACCCAAAGACGATCGAAAAGAAATCCATCTAATCAAAAGATTGAAAATCAAAGCATTTAGAAACTAGTACATTTGTCAAGCTTGACTTTATCAAGTAGTATGCCGCGGCACGACTTGACTGGATACACGTATAACTGGGAAACTGACAAGGTCATTATTTTTAAGCAAACAGTTGAAAAGCAGTTTGAAATTAATCTCAACTAAATGGTCTCAGCATGACATCAGTGTTTATTACTATTGAAGGACATTGCTTATATTTTTCAGCTTGTAAAT
>CAKOGF010000311.1:0-11902 GCA_933228935.1 Pemphredon lugubris
TACTCTTTGTGATACAGGAACATATGGGGACACTTGTGCCGTCAGTCATCTTTTGGTGGAGTACACCGTGGACATTGGCAAAACAAGTTCTTGTTTTTAAGAACCATGGCTTGAGTGGGCTCGGTTGTACCTTCAGGGAATCCTTTGTTCTTGTTGCGCATGACCAGGAGGGGCCAGTTGGGATTGAGTCCAGCAGTCCCCCTGGTCTGGCGTAGGTACAAGCGGGATAACGCATCGGCAACCTTTAGCTCCTCTCCAGGTTTGTACTCTATTTGCATTGGATATCTTTGGATTAATTCCATCCATTTTGCTTGTCAACGGGCGAGATTTACTTGAGTCTTTAAGTACACAAGGGACTTATGGTCGGTTAAACAAGTAAACTCTTTTTGACAATCTAGATAACAGCGCCATTTGATTAGGCAGTGGACCATTGCTAGCATTTCTTTGTCATGGATTGGGTACCGACATTCACTGTTGGTTAGCTTGCGGGATTTGTAAGCCACAGGAAGGTACTCCCCATCGTGACTCTTAATGCGCAATACTCCACCAATGGCCATGTCAGATGTGTCTGTTTCTAGTTGGTAGTCCCTGTCGTGCACTCGCAAGGACTCGGCGAGGAGGGGCACGGCGGCGAAATCCTAACGGTAGGATTGAGGTCGTACTAAGCCAATCGGTTAGCAGAGGAGGAAGCGAGAAGGGGACGTTTTACCTTGTCGCTGCTATTACTGAATAGGTAATAAATCAACTCCTCTAGAAGTGTCTAGGGAGGGCGCGCTGAAGTACGAAAGAACACACAAGAAAAGAGAGTATGTAGAACTTAGATTTTATTGAGAAGTAAATAGAAATAATATACTGTGAATGAGTACCACAGAATACAGTGGGTTAACAGGATCACTTGCCACATGTACAAGTGGGAAGGGGATCCTGATGGTCAGGCGTGAATCCAGAAATTGGTACCGCTCCTTTTATAGGAGAGGTACAATTTCGCGTACCAATGTCGAAAGATAAGGATTTCGAATCCTCCCAAAGATTCGAACCCAACTCAGGCAAAATCGAAACAGTCTGAATGTTGCCATTCACGACATTGCCCTCTCCTAGATTGGCCTGAGGGGGGGTATACTTGCGTAGGAACTTAGCGTGGACACGAGCAAAGGGACGTCCACTGGCCAAAAGCTTAATGGTATACTCAGAGCCTCTCTTGAAGGTGACCTCAAGGGGGGCCAATCCAGAGGGAATCAAGTTTATGAGCTCGGCCGCCAGTTTGATGTTGATAATAGAGTACATGGTCGCCTATTTGGAACTCAGGAAGGGGGGGCCCTATTGGCATTGTCGGGAGTGAGTTCTAACACCTTGGTTTTGTAAGCAGTAGTATAGGCGGTGGCTTGGATATCAATGATTCGATTGACTAGCGATTTGATATGCAACTCAGGATCCTCAGAGGAGTCAGCTTCGATCAATGGGGTCCCTAACAGGGAGGGAGTAGTGGCCTCTCGGCCATACAACATTGCAAAAGGTGAGAATCCTGTGACACGGTGTCTACTGAGGCGATAGGCGAAGAGAGCTGCTGGCAAATACAGATCCCAATTAGCGGCATCAGAGTAAGCTAATTTTCTCATGATAGATACCAGGGAGGAATTGGCTCTCTCAACCATTCCATTAGTTGAAGGGTTATAAGGAGCAGAGAAAGACTGATGAGATCCTAGCGCTTCTACTACTGCTGTGACTAGCCGAGCATTGAAATTAGAGCCATTATCAGAAAGCAGGACTTGGGGGCATCCATGGCGATAGAAGATATCTTGGAGAAGGAAAGCAGCCGTTGTCTTTGCAGTTATGTCCTTAGTCGGCTTGGCCTCAACCCATTTACTGAAGTGGTCCACAGCCAACAGGATAAATCTGCAACCAGAGCGAGATCGAGGTAGAGGACCAATTGCATCTATACTGACGGTGTGGAAGGCATGCTGCGGGGGAACTAGCTTAAATTCATGAGTAGTGGCGCGGGGGCGTTGGAGCTGACAATCATAGCAACTTGCAAGTACATCGGGAATTAGCAATCGTAGGTTTTCCCAATAGTAGTGCTTCTGTAGCCAGTCATAAGTTTTAGACATACCACCATGGCCAGTTTCTTTGTGAGCCTGAAGGACCAGCGAGAGACGAAGACTAGGGCGAATATATGGTAAGTATTGGTGGTTGACTTTCTTGAATAATTGGTGGTCGCGGATCAAGGTATCCTGAGATAGCTTCTGTAAGGCTAGACGTACTTCCTCAGTTTCACCATCCCAAGCAGAAAGATAGCCAATTAGTTCATATAGCCGATCAGCTTCTGCGGGGTGGAGAGCTAAGATGGGCATACGAGACAGTCCATCCGCATTTTGGTGTTGGATTCCAGGACGATGGATCACTGTGAAGTTGTAGCCTTGCAAGCGGAGGGCCCATCTGGCCAGACGTCCTTCTGGTTCCTTCAACTGTTGTAGCCATTTGAGGGACGCATGATCAGTAACTACAGTGAAGTGGGTGCCATATATATAATGTCTGAATTGCTTGACTGCATATAGAACGGCCAGACACTCTTTTTCGGTAACGCTGTAGTTCTTCTCATGTTTGTTCAGGACCCGGGAGGTGTATGCCACAGGGTGATCAACACCCTCATCATCTAGCTGGGCAAGGATGGCCCCAATTGCCAAGTCACTTGCATCAGTATAGAGGATGAACTCCTTATCATAGTCGGGGTACACTAAGATGGGGGCCTCTTTGAGCTTTTGTTTTAACCTCTCAAAGGCCTGTTGCTGGCTAGACGTCCATTCAAAAGGAACATTACGCAGGAGCTGCACTAGGGGTTCACTAAGATCAGCAAAGTCAGGAATGAACTGTCGGTAGTAGCCCATCATTCCCAGGAAGACTTGAACTTCACGCAAATTAGTTGGGGGTAACATCCTATTGATAGCTTCTACTTTCTTTGACATGGGTCTAATGCCTGTCTGGGTAACTTCGTGTCCCAGGAACTCTAGGCGCTCTTTAAAGAAGGCACATTTGGAGGGCTTGAGCTTAAGCCCGGCTTCTCGGATCTTGATGAAGACTTCTTTGAGGTGAGAAAGATGGTCAGTGAAGGTGGTACTGAAGACGGTTATGTCATCTAAATAGACCAGGACACATGAAAGCTTGAGATCACGGAGGATGGAATCCATAGCTCTTTGAAAAGTAGCAGGGGCATTACAAAGTCCTTGTGACATGCGGGTAGGTTCAAACAATTCTTCTGATGTAATGAGAGCAGCTTTCTGTCTATCTTCAGGAGAAAGGTCAACTTGCCAGTACCCAGAGGCTAGATCCATAGCAGAGAAAAACTTAGACCCACCAAGACGCCTGAGGGCATCATCAATGCGTGGCAAGGGATAAGAGTCCTTTTTGGTCAGGGAGTTCAGGCGGCGGTAATCCATGACAATGCGGTGGCCACCATCCTTCTTCTTGAGAATCAGCAAAGGAGACGCCCATGGACTCTGAGACGGGGCTAGAAGTCCAGCATCCAGTAGTTGCTTGAGTTCCTTGGAGACCTGAGCGTCTTCCACTCTACTATGGCGGTATGGCTTGGCGCGGAAGGGAGGAGCATCACCAGTATCTATCTGATGTATGACACCCTTGGCTAGACCATAATCGGTGCTATCCTTAGCAAAAATATCCGAGAACTGATCCAGAAGAGCCAGTACTTCTTCTTGTTGTACAGGAGAGAGCTGTGGGAAGTCATCCGCAGTGAACAGGGATAACACGTGAGGCTCATCTTCAGGCAGGTTAAAATCATCAAATGTACCAAAGGGGTGTAGTGACAGTACATCAGCGGCATTGAGGAGGCGTCCATGACCAACGACTTGTCCTCTAGACACCGTAATGGGTTGGGGAGTTAGGTTAGCCAACAGAAGATGGATAGGTTCTTTATGGGAAATGTCCAGGATGCCTGGACACAGATGAGGCTCCAAGCGGCCTAAGGAGGGCGGAGAGTACAACTCTAGGAATGTGCGCTCAGGCAACTCATAGGAGATTTGAGAGTCCATTATCACTTGTGAACCAGGAGGGATAGTAACGGCTGATGTGGCCAGAAGTGGTACTCCTTCGGAAGCGTCACAAGAAGGAGGGGGACACCTCATGTTGGAAGAATGGGTGCGGTATCTCAAGGTGAAGATACCAGATGGATATTCTAACAAGCAGGTCTTTAGGCGTTTCCCAGGGAGTTTATCAGGTTCTTCAAATATAAGTGGGATCTCGTAGCCAAGAATAGAGAGGAATCCCTCCTTCAAATTAATAATGCCATTATACTTGCATAGAAACTGGGTCCCAATCAACAGGTTGTAGCTGTTGTTCTCGAGTACCACGGCAGGGGCAGCTAAAAGGAGTTTACCAAATCTCATAGGTAGAGCAGAATACACACCAAGGGCTCTGGTCATGGATAGGCCAGCTGTACCATAAGTCTGGTGATAGTTGAGGTCTGGAGCCAATTTGAGCTTTTTGACAAGTTTAGACAAGACAACGTTAATGGGGGATCCTGTGTCCAGGACAGCCTTGATCTTGACCTTCTGTACAGATATTTCTACCCAAGTTGTGGTACGCCCAAACGGAGGAAGGACTGTTAAGACATCCTGAGCTTCAGCCAATTCCTTATCCCATTTCTTGATCATACACCTTAAACCAGGGAATTCCTTATAGATCGTTTGTAGAGGGAGAGCAATAGAAACATTCTGAAAGACAGCATCAGCTATTTCAGCTGCTTCCTCTGACGACTCTACCAGGACAGGGGCTCTAGCAGCTTGCGTAAGGTATGGACAAGCAACTACTTCCTTAGCTTCACGGGAAGGCTTGATGGTAGTAGTTGTTTTACCAGAGCGCAACTTGTAGGGGACTGAAATGGTCTCAGGTACCGCTAAGACAGAATAGCCATAGGCGTCCAGATCATCTGCATCGTCGTCACTGGCCCCAGATTCATCGGAAATGTCATGGAATAGGTGTAGAATGGGAGGAGTCTGAGCAGCAGATCCTGATAACACAACAGACGGAGGGAGGGGAGACTGAGGATTTGAGTCAACCAAGAGCATCTCCGCCTCTAGGTTGACGTTCCTTTTCCCGTGTGGGACCTGGGATCAGCTCCCTCAACCTTAGGGTTGGTACACACGTGGGAATGATGCCCAACCACGCCACAGTTATGACATCCTTGGCGTTTGGGCTGGTTTGGGGCATCCATAGTCAAGATGCGCGGGGTTCGCGAAGATGACCCGGAGGAGGAGGCAGTCTTGCTCTCTCTAACTACTGTCCCAGAGTGTGTAAGATGCATATCCTGCAGGAGGGTCTTGATGCTCTTCATAGAAGTAAGCATAGCTTTATGAGCTTTGAAGTGGAGACAAAGGAGCTGGTTGACTTTGAGGGCTTGGGCGCATGCAGTATAGGCTTCGTGAGTAGTCAGTTGCCTGCTAGTGATTAGTTGTTGACCCTCCATATAGAATCTATCAGCAAACTCGGCCAACGTTTCTTTTGGTTTAAAGGCTATATGCATGAAAGCATCTTTCTTGACTTCTAGGCTAAGGTCTCCTCCAAACTCGTCAGTTAGCAGTTGTTTCATGTCGTCCCAGGACGTAATAGACGGAAGTTCAGGGACAACTACTTCTTGACAGGTAGGGTGGAGGCAGGTCAGGATATGCTCCTTCTTTACCTCATCAGAGGCTCTTCTCATTGCAGTCTCATATATAGTAAGGAATGCGGCTATAGTAGAGGTTTTAGGGTCAAACACCTGTTTGAAGGTGGGTTTGAAGTGGGCCTCAGGAATTGGCCCAGTATTATTGTTACTATCTACCATATTGATACGGGGGGATGAGTCGGGTTCTGACTCGACAGGAGGCTGGAGGGCCCATAACTGGCGAACGCTTCCCTCAAGGATGTCTAGAGCCTCACGATTACGAACACCTTCATTTGTTGCGCTCAAGATGTTTGAGCCTAAAGTGTCAAGGCGTTGTCCTTGGTTGGTGACTACTGTGGATAGCTCAGCAATACGGGAGGTCAAAGCGGGGCCAACAGATAGACAGGGAGAGAACCGGTCATTTACTGAGTCAATCAACTCATTCAACTCCTGAAAGTCCCTGTCTAGGTTGGAGTGAGCATCCTTGAGGCTATCCACTTCGTTAGCCATGGCAACCAGCTCATTAGCGCAATGGATTCGAGATTGTCCATTAGTGCCTGGACAGCACCCGTCAGTCAAGGATGCCTCAGAGGAAGCCACAATAGGAGCTATGGAAGCCCGCAGTTCAGCAAGCTCATGCTGCAGCTCCTCTACGCGAGCAGTTAACGTGGCTACTCGAGGGTCCGGTTGTGGCGGCGGAGGAGGAGGTCCCTGACTACAAGTTGTCATACGTAATTCCTCGATAGCATCCCACAATCGTTGTTCTCGACTGTCTAACTCATCAGGAGGTGGAGTTGGAGGGGCGGCCGCGGCAGCCTTGGATAATGCTTCAATCTGTGCTTTTAGATCTTGAATGGTGGCGTTAGAAGCTGCCCTTTCTTTGTTCATAGAGTCTTGTAGTTTAGCACCCTCCTGCCGTAACGCGGCAGACAACTCCTGCACTTGCATACTTGTGTATACCCGGAACTCATTTAGCTGACTTACTAGTCGTTCAAAGTCAGACCTTTGTAGTTCTAAAGTTGAGTCCACCTGGGCCTGCCAGGGTCGTTGCATCTCGTGGAACTCTTCTAACCGCTCCCGTACATACTCAGGTATAGAAGCTCGAATATGATTGACAGCGGCAAGAAGGCGAGTATGCGAGGACGTGGCATCTCTTTGGTTATCAGAGATAAGCGAAAATAAGGTATGAGCCCACTGTTGGTAGGCAACAAACTGATCCCAATGGCTCGTCCAAGCGGCCTGGAGGTTATTCACTTCCTGTGCATAAAGCCCAAGGGTCATCTGGTGATGGACAAGAGCGGGGTGGACAAACTGGGTTATAAGCGAACAGACGGTATCATATGATGAAAGGCGAACTGGGGGGAGATGATGACTCATAATTAATTCAAGATAGTCAGTATGTCCCACATGGAGCTGAAGGCTGGGAAGGGCTCCGTCACGGGCTAGTCTAATAGCCATAGCCATGATCTGCTCTACATTAGGCGTATTTAGTTGAAAGGCCGTAAGATGAGGAGTAGAGGTCAGATCAAGTACGTACGAGGTATTAGGGGGGTCGGCGATGTCCTCCTCTAGGGGAGGGCTGGTCACTTCAGGCGAGTTGGATTCACGAGATGATATAGGCGGAGGCGAAGGACCAGCAAAAGTAGTATTGAACGGGGTAACCGAGGGGCTTGCAGCCCCTGTAGTGAGCACCATTTTTGTCGTGCACTCGCAAGGACTCGGCGAGGAGGGCACGGCGGCGAAATCCTAACGGTAGGATTGAGGTTGTACTAAGCCAATCGGTTAGCAGAGAGGAAGCGAGAAGGGGACGTTTACCTTGTCGCTGCTATTACTGAATAGGTAATAAATCAACTCCTCTAGAAGTGTCTAGGGAGGGCGCGCTGAAGTACGAAAGAACACACAAGAAAAGAGAGTATGTAGAACTTAGATTTTATTGAGAAGTAAATAGAAATATATACTGTGAATGAGTACCACAGAATACAGTGGGTTAACAGGATCACTTGCCACATGTACAAGTGGGAAGGGGATCCTGATGGTCAGGCGTGAATCCAGAAATTGGTACCGCTCCTTTTATAGGAGAGGTACAATTTCGCGTACCAATGTCGAAAGATAAGGATTTCGAATCCTCCCAAAGATTTGAACCCAACTCAGGCAAAATCGAAACAGTCTGAATGTTGCCATTCACGACAGTCCCCATCTCGCATGGGGTATTGTAATAGTGGGGCTTCCATGAGCTTTTGCTTAAGTTGCCAAAAATTATAGTCTTGTAACGGGTTTATTCGAATTTGGAGTTCTTGCCCGTGATTTGGGATAGTGGCAAAGTCAATACACTACATTCTGGGATGAAGCGTCGGCAGTATGCTATCATGCCTAGGAATGTTCTGAGCGGATCGGTTGGTAGGTGGTGGCATGTCCCAAATGGCCTTGACTTTGTCTGGGTCGGGACGTATACCTTTCACTCCAACAAGATGTCCCAGGAAGGGTAGTTCCTGCTGGTAGAACATGCACTTTGAGGGTTTGGCTAACAACCTATTCTCTTTAAGTGTCTGTAATACCGCATGCAGATTGATATCATGCTGCTCCTTGGTGGGACTATATACAATGATATTGTCTAGGTACACCAGGGCGTGTCGGCCAATGTGTTTGGCGAAGACTTTGTTCATGTAAGTGACAAAGGTTGATGGGGTGTTGGTCATTCCAAAGTTAAGGACCACACATTCAAAAGACCCGTATTTGGTTTGGAATGCCGTTTTAGGGATGTCTTCTTCCTTGACTCTGATTTGGTTGTACCCTGCGGTTAGATCTATTTTGGAGAAATAGGTTGCTCCCCCCAGGGCGTCAAAGAGTTTGTCAATCAGAGGCAGGGGGTAATGGTTCTTCACGGTCACTTCATTTAGGGCGCGGTAGTTGGTAACAAACCGTAAGGAACCATCCTTCTTGGCTACAAAGAATACCGCTGCACCGTAAGGGGACTGTGACGGTCGTATGAGTCCTTTTTCTAGGGCCTCGCTCAAATGCTTTTGTAGGGCATCATCCTTGTTGGGGGTCAACTTATAGATGGGTCTTGCCTTGGGAAGACTCCCTTTCAATTGGATAGAGTGCTCAATGTGACGATGAGGTGGTAACCCTGGAAGCGCTTCCTGGAAGACTTCAGGGTACTCCTTTACAATGGGGTGAAGAATCTGGCTCTCCTGGTCCGTTATGGTATGGAAGCAGATAACTTTGTAACTGCAAGAGTCCCAATCAACTTTGCCAATATCTTCTTGTTCTTCCTGTGTCTCCGTTATCCTGACAAAGATGTGGTTGCTAAGTAGCTTGTCAGCAGAGCTGGGATAGATGTGGTGATGTACGCCGCCTTGTTCCACAGTGAGCGTAGACGAGATCCAATCCACATGTGGGTTGTTCTTTTTCAACCAGTCTAGCCCCAGGACAATGTCGTAACGTGTGAAGTTCAGGACTGGCGCTCTGATGGTGCTGTTTACCTTTCCTAGTTGTATGGTGAATGGTTTAGTTTCCTCGTGGATAGGCAGCAAATGCCCGTCTGCAAGGTCAACCCTCTTGATGCTGCTAGGAACGGTTGGGAGTCTCATACGCTTGACGAGCTTCTCATTTACAAGGGAACAATCCGCTCCTGAGTCAAGTAGCGCAAGTCCTTTGTATGTTCGAAATTGGAAAGGATAGGACATAAGTTTATTGCTGTTGTTTGCTGCCGCAAAGAGCAACGCGTCCTCTGAAGGTACCTCGCACATGGTGATTTGGTCAACATCTCGGGGGTGAAATTCAGGTGAGGCGGGTTGTGAGTTAGTGGTTGCTGTGGGGGGCCCTGACCCGCTCATTGAGCCCCCCGATTGTTTCCCAAGTCCTCGTGATCCTGGACCAAACTGCTGCAGAAGTTGGTTCGGTTGCTCTGGGCTGCGGAGCCGGAGGCTTGGGGGCAATCATAGGGTTTATGTGCGTGCTGTGAGCGCCCAGGTTGTGAGGGCCGTGCCCCTTTGGTTTGTGCTTTTTCTGACCGCGCAGCTTGGGTGTGCTCATGCAAGGAGTCCGCGGTGCCTGCGGCTAGTTTGGCTTTGTTGTATGCACTATCTAGATTGACACAGTTGCGCATGATCATGTGTCTTTGCACATAGTTTTTAAGACCGTCCCAGAAGGCTAGGACTGTGGAGGGGTTGTCAAAGATCATTTCGGGTGGAGCGGAGCGCCGTAACTCCTCCCATGCCTGTATGTAATCCTTGACATTCCCTGTCTATCTCAATTTGCGCATTTCTTGTGCCACCAGGAATTCAGACATTTGTTTTACAAACTTGGCCAGGAAGGCCTCTTGGAAACCTTCCCAGGTTTGATCCTCCATAGGGGTGTTCTCGTGCCACTCCGCCGACCAGAGGGCTGCATCTTCTGTTAGGCGGATGGCTACCTCGGGGATCCAGAATCGGCGAGGACATTGCATCTGCTCCAGTTTATTTTGTGCAGCTCTGAGCCAGGTATTGGCATTCTCAGTACGTAGTCCCAAGAAGGAGCCAATTTCTGCAGCTCTTAAGCGTGCCGCAATATGTGCTGGCATGATGTTGGGGTCCGCTGTTGGCGTTGTAGTGTTTAGACCTCCCGAGGCTGAGATGGCATTGAACTGGGCGGTGGGTATGAGTAGTCCATTCCAAAGGGTGAATCCTTCGGGGACAACGGTACCCACGGTATAAGGTTGCCATCCATTTGGGAGGGCGTCCATTAGCTGCTGATGGCGTGCTTCCTGCACGCGGGTATAGATGGTAATTTTGATTAAGAGTTGGTAGGATGGGGAAAACCTACTGCTGCTACCACTGTTGTAACTGCGCTAAAGCTGCAGTAAAGAGGGGAAAGAAATTGAGTTTTTCGATAATTTTATTGAGAAGAGAAGAAGGGTTTTTATACCCATTTGGAAGACCACTGAATGTGGCGTGTGGAAGGGGTGTTTTGTCCTGTTGTGCTGAGAGTCCCATGACTGTTCCTGTTAGGATATTTCAGGTGGGTCATTGGGCGATGGTGATGGGGGCGCTAGGGTATGGTGTGGATAAGGGAGATTGCCTTTATTTGGCAATGGGTTGAGTCGAGCCAATCAAGCTATTAGTCGGTTTGTTGGGAATTGGGCTCGTTGTGACAGTTGTGTCATCCTTTCAGAGTAGATGTTATCTTGGTATCCTTACTCAAGACATTATCCACAAATTTATAGCTGATCTTATTCTTCCCAGGACCATACCTATTCTCTACAAACTTTCCAGTCTAATGATTCTTGAATTATTCAAAAAAACTTCCATCAGCTTACAGTTGACCACATTTCATTCATCCACATCTAAAGCTTCACTGCTTTCAAGTTTTTATCCTTCTTCAGAAAGAATACTGCTGGGTACCTCTCAATCATCTGCTTTGTAATACCAGAGGTATCTGACATGTACTTCTTATACAGCTCCTTGAATGACTTTAGTTTTCTGAGGAAGGCTTGGAAAAAATCAAATTAGAGTCCTTTGGTTGCACAACCAAAGAGCTCCTTGAATTCCATAGACTGGGCAGCCTCAAAGTCAAGCAGGACTAGCTTGGGATTCTTGAGATGGATTGAGTTGATGGGGTCCTTGGGTGGCCTTTCTAATGATGTGACCTTGGCTTCCTGATCCTCCAGAGCTATCTTCTTCATCTCTTTCTTGATGATCTTCATGGCACACACAGCTCTCACGCTTGGTCCCAATCATGAGGCAGTAGATGAGAGATACCACTATCTTCTCTACTTTTGCATGTATGACTCAGAGCTGGTGAAATACCTTGGGGCAACTGAAAAATGTTGGATCTGATAGCCAAAATCCTGTCTCTTGATCACATGAATATTCTTCTTGGTAGCATAAATGATCATCTTATCCTCAAATTTCTTTTAATCTTGATGTAGAAGAAAGTGGGACCCAAAATTGACATACTTAAGTTGGTCATTGATGACCAGATTCTTTGCTGTTTCAACGTTGCTGATGAGTCTAGATGTATCTCTTCTTTTATTGGTAATAAACTTGACAAGCTGCTGGTAAGTATGGACCATGTACTGCTGGGTGTCATTGAGGTTGGCTAGAGAGTGAGTGGCTATGTCAGAAGAGGACATATTTTATTTGAAGGGAATGTTGTTGATGAGGTACCACTCCAGGAGGCGCTTTAACAGATCTTTTGAGAGAGAATGAACATGCTCTTCAGAAGGAGTCTTTAGTGATTCAAGTTAGTTGTTCACAACCATTAAAGGGCATC
>CAKOGF010000312.1:0-11871 GCA_933228935.1 Pemphredon lugubris
GGCCAGACTAGCTCAAAAATATCCAAGGGTGTTAATCTGCAAGGCACTATTTAGCAGTTTGCCTCTGAGGGAAAAGCTAACAGACCCTGTGTAGCAGGCTTTCAAATATTAAGCTGGGGTTATGACCTGTTGATAATATGCTCCTTGGATCTAGAGGAAAAATATTTTTTTGTATCAAGCTGGTGTATAAGAGTCAACTGCTGCTACTGATTTTTTTAGCATGGTTGGATAATATTTGAAAGGGGGTGATATATTTTATACAAAGTAGGGTTACTTTATTATTGTAAGGCTTCAGAACTTTTCAACAACAGCTGCAGTTTTATCAAAGTCTGAGCTTAATCATCACCAATAATTACTATTTCCCAAAGATAAAAGACACAGCTGGATTGAGACAATAGCTTTTATTAATGAGCTTAAACAGGAGAATATTGAATTTCTTGGGATTATAGAACTGTAAGAGCTTTTATACCCAATTCTATCAGAAAAGGAGAAATCAAAGAGGTTGTGTATAAGTGGAATTAAATCACAAGATTGAATTGGAAGTACATAGTCAGAAGTATGATTCTGAAAGCTCAGATTGAGGGCTTTTGGCCAGCACTAATTTGGGCTGAATTGAATCAGTATTTGCGGAAATATAAGCAACCAAAGTTGGAAAAGATAAACAAACAATGAAAACACAAGTATTGGCATAAATATCAATAAAAATAGAAACATCAGTTGGGAATTAATCTCACAGTCCTGAAAATTATAAAGCAGCTCTCTAGGCAAAGTAAGGTTCAACTTTTAAAAAGTCAAACAGTCCCCAATCCTGATGGAATTGAGGCCTTTCTTCATGTCATTGGCAGAAGGTTTTGTTGGCTCAAGTATATAAATGGGTTGCAACTGAACTAGTTATAGTTTAGTAGGGTGTTGGGAAAGACAACAGTCCAAGAAAGGGAACAGAGAATAAGAAGAGGTTATGTTCTTTATTTTTATTTAGCAGTTAATATAGTAGATGAGAAGGCCACCAGAATATGAAGGGAGTGGTATGATTCAGATAGAGTTTGATCTGCTGGAATAACTTGTTGAATGGTTGCCAAATGCAAATAGGTTTTGAACCTAATTAGGAAGTATTGTCCTGTGTTTCACTATTCTCTATAATAGGAGCTATGGATTTGGGTTGAGGCAATTTGAAGGACGCCCCCCTTTCAGGGATCCAACCATGAACGGGTGGCACCCCATCCTCAGGCATAGGGTGGGACGTTGGGCTGGTGGGCAGGGCCCACCACACAATTGGAGCTAACTTAAGGAGGTATGAGAGGGACTTTCTGGCCCACAACCAGGGACCAGCAGGTGGCACAACTGCATCCACCACCCCAGTGAGGGTGATGTACATGATGCCAAGTAGCTTGCTGGAGGGGTTGGGTGGAAGGTTAGGTGGGGCATAGGCATGGGCTTTGGAGTGATGGGTGGCTCCATGTCTAATTGTTGGGCAACAGACAGGGTCATCTAGCAGGTACAGAAGTGCGGGCCGTGGGGTCTCGGGCAAAGTGTAGTCTAGGGATGATCACACTATAGGCGTCCTTGGGCGGGATTCTGGTGGGCGTTCCTGTATGCTCTAAGATGGTAGACATAGGATTAGCAGGTGTACTAGGGTGTTGGTTAAACTGGAAAATTACAAGAACAAAATATGGCAGTATTTGGGAGACCCAATGCCTCATCACCTTTATTAGAAAATGGTGATGATATCTGGAGTAGGGTCTATGGGTTCATATAGGACCCCACTGCCAGATCTCTCATCAGCCAGAGGGATTCTTTCCCAGTGTCAGGGGTTCACAGGACGGGAGGGCGGCAGCACTCTGTGGGAGGCACTAACTACAGGCCAACCTTCATTGGCTGGTTCCCTTGGGCAAAGGGTTGCTTCCTTCTGTTCTGGAGTAGCATCTTCAAGAGCGGTCTTCTGGTCCATAGAGGCCCCAGGGTCAGGTCTCTGATTGGTTGCAGGGAAGGCCTTCAGAACTATCAGGCTGGCAGCTAGCATCTTGCTGTCCCCTTTAGGTAGCTTAATTGGATCCTTTTTGGGCATTGAGTTTGGCAGCTCTTTGTTTGTATTACCAAATTTAGACATCAAAGAGATCAACAATTGACAGTATTTGATATCATTGTTGCATAGGTGGGCTGGTTTCTGCTTGTCTAATTGGTGGGATATGCTATCTAGAAAGACTGCATCTAGAAAACGCCATCTAGAAATACTCTATCTAGAAGCCCTAACTTGATTTTTTGCCCCAAAACCCACAGATAACTTTAAACTTAAATAAAAAGACAAACAAAACATTTTTTCTCATGAAATAAAATGTGCCTAGGCTCAAAAATGCTCTGAGATTCAGAATCTGCAATAAAAAAGGGGGTTAGCTAGTGGCAACAAGGTCACGCAAAGCACTAAAGACAACATACCAAAAATTGGGATTTCTGAAACCCATATATTTGTCCCATATTGTTTCTTATATAATATTCTGAAAAATAAAAAGCTATAAAGAACAGTAGGTTTATTGCTGACTGATAGACCTTAGAATTTGGCTACAAGATCCTTGACAATACCCTTAAGATGATTAAGGCGGTCCTCTTTAGAGTAGTAGGCCATCACGTCTTTTGTCACATTCACAAATTTGACCTGCTGCCCAGCGTGCTTAGAAGTAATTACCTTATTTGCAAGAGCCTGAGGGTAAAGCTGGTTACTATTTGCATGCTGGGTCTTGAGCTTGCTGATAATGACATTGAACATGGGCTTCTTCACCTTTACTAGGCGGGCAAATTGATTATGCCACCCTTCAAGTGAAGAGGTGGTCTTGGTAATCCCATTTTTAACCTGCTTAAAGCAGTTCTAACTGATGGCATCTCCTCCCTTGCAGATTTGGCACTGTCCCTGGAAAACACCCACCCACTGGGTTTCAAAGTACTGGATAAAGGGGGCAAAGGCTTCTTGATTATTTGTGATGAACTTGTCCTTGAGAAGCTCATCATAAAAGGCATTCACTTCCTCTTTTCTAACCATAGCCAAGGCAGAAAAGCAGTTAAAAGCGTTTTTGGCCTCCTTGGTGCCATCTCTAAACACCAGTTTATTGAGATCTGGGTTTTTCATCAGGTTTTTGCGCAGAGCCTGGCAGTAGTAAAAGAAGCATCCTTGAGGGCTGCTCTTGAATACTTTGATAAAGGCATTTGCCTGTGCAACCTCAAAGTCAACCATCAATGTTGAATGGTAGGGGTGAGATTCAGGGGTCTTTTTAGTTGAGCTTGATTGCTCCTGACTGGATTCCTGGCTGGCCTTCTTCTTCTTGCGGCCCCTCTTCTCCTTTGGATCATTTTCAAGTGTGGCCAAGATGGAATCAAGTTTAGCCTTGAGAATGACCAAGGCCTGGACATTCATATCCTCTCTTTTTTGGGCAGGAAGAAAAAGACAAAGGGAACCATGTGTGAATTTACCTGGCCATGAATTGACCAGAGCTGATAAAAAAGCTTGGGCATGTTGAAAAAGTGCCATCAGCAAACCAGGTATCACATTTGAGGTGCTTGAGATCCTCTTGTGTGGCATAGCATATAATCCGGTTGGGTTCCCCTTGACCATCATCATGTAGCAGGAAAGGTTTGCCAAGCAGGGTAACCTTCTGGTCATCAGAAAGTACCAGTTCATCAATATTCTTGGCACTAACACCAATATTGTAAGAAACAGAGGGCAGGTTATAGAGAAATAGAACCTTGCTCTCAACCACGATTAAAATCGTGATTTCAGCAGCAACCAAAAGATTGTTGCCAACAATTTCAGGGAGACCACAGGGGGGGAAGAAATTCGCTGATGCTGTAAAGCAGCAGTTAAAACTTAATGGCCAAGGTTACTAACAAATTTCGAACTTTATTAGATTAGAGAATGATGAAGCAAGGTTGTTTGCAACTCTTGCATTCATTTAAGATAGAGAATGGGGTTGGAGTGGGAGGTTGAATGGCACAAAGAAAATCAACCAATGATATTAGAGAATGTGGGTGCATTTCTTGAGGCAGGAAAATCTGGGCAAATTTTGAATGGGCAGAATCCAAAAGAAGCCAACTCAATTTAAAACTTAGAAACTTACTTTAGATGCACAAAACACTGCTCCCAGCCGCTCTTGCACATGATATTTAACCAGAGGTGTCTCTTGGGGGGTTAGGCGGGGGCATCTTCAGAGTAAATCAACAAGTAATAATATGAGGGCCTTTCTTGGGCTTTTTGGCGACTTTTGGTGTAAATGTCCAAGCATAATTTGGTTGAAATCCCCAAGCATTTGGTAGAGATTGAAGTAGAGGCCTAAAGGGGAGGCGTAACTTTACAAATATTGGCATCAACTGAGTGTTGGTCAGTCACATACCGCTGGAGCTTGGTCTTATTACCAACCTCTTCAATTTGGTTTTTATTGAGGTGGAGAAGAGCATGAGTCACCAACTCAGTAGAAGTCATATCCTTATTTAGAGGAATAACTTGGCAAAGAAACCAGCACATGAGATAATAGAGTATCTCCTCTGAGCCCAAGCAGTCATGCTCAATAGTGAGCTCCTTAAATCTGGTGAAGCCATAGGTGGTTAGTCTGGCAGGGCAGCCAGCACTTTCACAGCGGTAGTGGTGCTGTGCCAATTCCTTCTTCTCATCATTGCAGGTGAAAAGACAACCATCCTTGACAAAGCCAGCACCTCCCTTCTCTGTCATGATAGGGAAAGAGTCAGGAAAAACTTCTGGAACTTTGAACTGCCCATTGTCATCACAGATGTTGGTGACTCTGTGCAAATCCCATGTCAAGATGGGGTCCTCACTTGAAGTAGTTGAGGTACGTTCCTCATAGCTTGTTTCAGTGTCTTCTTCATTGTCAGAATCTCTGCTAAAGTTGAGTAGTTTTTCCTGGATTTCAGAAGGGGAGTGTACAACGGGGGGGTGGGGAGGAGTAGGGCTCTCTCTCTGCTGCTCAGGAGATGAAGTGGGAGCCTTAGAGGGTGTCTTTCTCTTAGTGGGTTGCTTGGGGGGTAGCCTTAGTCTTTCTGGACTTGGTGGGAGTGGACTTGCCCTTGGAGGCCTTGGGGTTGGCTTGCTTGGTTGACTTGGGAGGCATCTAAAGTGTAATTAGTACTAAAATTCATGTGATTTGGGGTCTAATTTCAAATAAAAAAAAGCTAGCTTCTATTATACAAATATATAATACTTTTACATTTTATTGTAGAAAAAACTTCAAATTTTTATATATCGAAATTTGAATATTTTTTAATTTGTAATTAATATTTTTTGCTATAAGCAAAAGTATGCAAAACTTATGTTTTTTAGCCGCATTTGTGTTTCTAGATGGCATTTTTGAGATGCTGTTTTCTAGATGGCGTGTGCCAAAAACATAAGGATTTTGTATATTTTTTATTTTAATTTAATATATCCACAGTGGAGTTATCTCAACTGGCCCAAAGTACAAATCTTCAATATCTCTTATAATAACTTATAAAACTAAAGCTAAAAAGTACCCAGCTGTTTAGAGAAGGGCTTTTTGTATGTACATGTCAAGTTTCAGGAAATTCCTTACATTTTTTACTATAGATGAAAATTAGTGATAACTTCAGAATTGAAAAGTGGAATCAACCAATTTGAGATGGGGTATTCTAGATGGCGTACTATGACGCCATATGTAAAAACAGATTATTCTACATAGACACACTGTGTGTGTTAAAACTATTGGGTGCTTAGAATCCTGATGAGTTTCAAGATGATGTTTATTGTGATGGTGTAATTAGCACTTTACTATATAAAACCATTAGTAAAAAACATTATTTTGGATGTGCCTCTTTTAAAGGGCTGCCAAAGATAAGATATAAATATAGTATACTAAATGTGGTTCTTTTTTAATAGCTATATTATACAGGGATAATACTATCAGAATGACACTTATTTGGATTTAATTAAAGGTGGAATTCTGGATTGCTACCACACATTATTCCCATACATCAGGGAACAGGCTCAGATTTATCCCAAAAAGTTGTATTATTAATAAATTCTTGATGCCGTCTTTCTAGATGGCATTTTTTGAGATGCCGTTTTTTAGAAAATTACTAAGTAAGTTTATAGTAAATCCTGCTTATTTTGATAAGCCACATTTTAGTTTAATTTGAGATGCCATTTTTGTAATAGCATTTTTTGAGATGGCGTAATTGAAACCATTAACAAAAAAATAACTATTAAATAGTTTCAATTAAGCTTTTTTATTTCCAATTTTTGGAATTCCAACCCTATTTCGAAAATAATTTGAGATGGCATCTTTTGAGATGGCGTTTTTGAGATGGCGTTTTTGAGATGACATGTCCCACCGTCTAATCCATGAGGTATTGGGGAAGCTATAAATTGTCATTCCTGACACCCCCTGCATGTTGTGAGATACAGTCCTAACTGAAGTTCCAGTTTTGGTGGCAACACATGCATCATGTTTTTTGAATTTTTTAAAAAAATTAAGAAGTTTGTGGTTGTGAAATTAAGCTAATTTAAAATTTTATACTTGTTTTTTTTTACTTTTTAACCTCCAGAAGCCAACTAGATGGCACTAGGGCTGCTGTGGCCTAGCCAGCTGGCCTCCAGTCTTTGGCAGCTTACAGGAATCTTATTTATTTAAACATGTTAAAATAGGGGCAGGAAGATTTTCCATCAACCAATTTTTAAATATTTTTTACTTTAAAGATCTATTTCAATTAGCTTAAATTCATATATGATTAACTTAAGTTAAAAACCATTTTTTTAAGTTCCACATGCCATTTTCTGTCAAATGGCTAAGAACTGAACTTTTTTATATAATTTATTATATGAAAAATAAAAGAAAAACCAAAATGGTACAGATTTCAATGATAATTAAAAGCAAACTGATTTTCCGTCAAACCTAAGAAAATCAAACTGCCATCAAATTACACTAATAAAAAATATGATTATCTTATTATTTTTATCATTTTTATCTTTAATATATATTTAAAAAAGATATATAAAAGATAATATAAATTCCTATTGAAAATATCAAAAAAATTAATATTTTTATTATATTGTTATACATATTAGCCATAAATTATAATATATATCATTAATGAAAGCTTAAATGATAATGCCCGAAACACTATGTTTTTGGGCCCCAACTTAATGATTTTGGCTTTTCCGGGCCAGTTTTTCCATCAAACCATAAGGATTAACTGGTCTGAGTCTCAAACCTATTAAAACCCTAAGGGTTTTTAGACTAATGCAACATATGACTGATTTTCTGTCAATCACAAAAATTAGCCCCCAAAAACATTTTAGCAATTATTTTTCAATAATCAAATAAGCTTCATATTGATAATAAATGAAAACTAAAAATACAAATAAAACAAAGACCCAGGAAAATACTATAAAACGCTCCTATTCTCCCCTCTAATAAATATTAAGGATACTTACAATATCATACCAAAATCATCTGGTGAAACACTCCTGAAATCACCAGAATTAAAGGCTAACAAGAAATACTATCAAATTTACTTGTAACCACACAACCATCAAACACCAAACAACTAAAAACAAGACAAAAAAAACAAGACAAAAAAACAAACAAATAAAAAAACATACCAAGTAAAAACAAATCAATAAAAAACAAAAGTAATAAATAAATCAACAATGCCCCACAAGAAGCAATTCAAGGCAGCCAACAAGACCAATAATTCCACCACCCAAAAGCCAGAAACCAGGCAAGCTTCTGAAGGATAGATAACAGACAACGCCACCACAGCTCCTCAGACAGGTCCCCGTACAACAGTGCTGGTATGAAACTCCCATCAAAAGCCACAAGTCAAAAGAAGAAAAGAAGAAATAAGATGCTACCAAGAAGTCCACACAAGAAGAAGCCACCAAGAATGATGAAGTTTCAATTGAAGAGGATGATTAGAACCAGGAAAGAAGTTCCTCCAAGGCCACCCAAAAGAAGGATCAGAAAGGAGATTCCTGGCTTTGAGCTAGATAGGGTCAAGAACTTCTGTGACAAGGATGGAAAGTTCATCATCCCCAATGAGTTTCCCACCTTCTTCTTTATGGTAACTGCCCAGGAAGGCCTGCTGTAGTATATGACAGGTACTACTTCTACAGCAACAATATCTTCAGATCAGGTGCTATCAAGCACTTCAAGTGTGAGCACAAAGGGTGCCCCTCTATGGTTGTGACCAACCAGTTTGAATCTCTGAAGACCCCTCCTGAAGAGCATGCCCATCCTCCCCCTAAAGATCTATTCAAGCGCCTCCTGGAGTGGTACCTCATCAAAAATATACCCCTCAAATCAAATATGTCCTCCTCTGACATAGCCACTCATGCCCTAGCCAACCTCAATGACCCTCAGTAGTCCATGGTCCATACCTACCATCAACTTTTCAGATTCATCACCAATAAGAGAAGAGATGCATCTATCCCCACCAGCAACCCTGAAACAGTAAGGGATTTGGTCATTGATGACCAGATGAAGTATGCCAATGATGAGTCCCTCTTTCTTCTACATGAAGATCCAAAGAAGGTTGAGGAGAGGATGATCATTTATGCCACCAGAAAGAATCTGCAGGTGATCAAGGATCAGGAGGTATGGCTTACAGATGCAACCTTTGCAGTTGTCCTAAGATCTTCAACCATCTCTGGGTGATCCATGTGGAAGTAGAGGAGAGAGTGCTGCCTCTCATCTACTGCCTCATGATTGGGACCAATAGTGAGAGCTATGTGAGTGCCCTGAAGATCATCAATCAAGAGATGCAGAAGATAGCTCTGGAGGAGCAGGAAGCCAAGGCCACATCAGTAGGAAGGCCACCCAAGGACCTCATCAGCTCAATCTGGCTCAAGAATCCTAAGCTAGTCCTGCTTGACTTTGAGGCTGCCCAGTCAATGGCATTCAAGGAGGTGTTTGGGTGTGCAACCCAAGGATGCTACTTCTATTTCCACCAAGCCTGTCTCAGGAAGCTGAAGTCATTCAAGGAGCTGTATAAGAAGTACACTTCAGACACCTCTGGTATTACTAAGCAGATGATTGGGAGGTACCCAGCAATGTGCTTCCTGAAGAAGGATGATATATTGAAGGCAGTTAAGCTTCTAGATGTGGATGAATGAAATGTGGCCAACTGTGAGCTGATGGCAGGGTTTGTTGAATACTTCAAGGATCAATGGACTGGGAAGTTTGTGGAGAAGAGATATGGGCCTGGGAAGAACAAGATCAGCTGGAACTACATGGAGTCTGTCTTGACGGAGGGGACCAAGACCACCTCTACCCTGGAAGGATGACACAACCACTTTGCCAAGTCAGTGGGAGTTTTCAAGCCATTCTTTGAAAAGCTGTTTTTGGGTCTGAAGAAATCCAAGGACAGGGCAGATAAGACCCTCAGGGATATTGAAAATGGAGTCCCTCCCTCCTCCAAGAAAAGCCAGCATGAACTTGAGAAGGATACCATGTATAACCTGGTCAGTAGGGGCTACAAAAAGGATGAGATGATGGAGTACCTGAAGAGGGTCTCAAATGCCATGAATTTTGGGTTTGAATAGTTGCTTGTTGCATATAATAAAATATTTGCTTATCTTCTTATATATTTATCTTAGAAATACCTGGTTGTTTCTTGTTTTTTTTATAATAAGTTTTTATATTTTAGGGTCTCAAATTTATTTTTGTTTAAATATAATAATTTTAGTTGTCTTTTATTAACTGTCGAAATATAAGCTTATTCTTATATGTACTTTTTAATTTTATTAACTTTTAAAGTTAGCAAAAAGTTAAATTTGATTTTTGTCTGAAAATTGGTTTGTTTTTATTTGTATTTTGTTAGATTGACGGAAAACTAGTGTGTGTAATGTTGTGTGACAGAAAATCAGTTGATGGAAAAATAATTGATGGAACATTTTCCTGCCCCTTAAATAAGTCTGGACTAAGTAAAAAAAGCCAAACACTGATTGCAGCAGCCCTAGATGGTACCAAATCCAGGGGAACCCCTTCAACTGGAATCCAAATTGAAAAGGCCATAACCTTGTAATCTGAAAAATCCAAAAATTGGAATCCATCTGGTTTTGCCTTCGTTTGAAAGGTAAAAACCAGAATCCAAAGGTATCAGGTAGCCTTGAGAAAAGACAATCCATAGAACCAGCTCTGCTATAGAGGGCTCATTTAGTTTATAGCATGCCAGAGCTGGGCCAGGGTAGCTCTAGTTGGTAATGGCTCTATAAGAGTGGTTTTTGAAAGCTAATTGCCCTCTTTGTGTGGAATGAGGGGACCTTCCTTGGTGATGCATTTACCTTGCTCTATCATATCCAGTGGGCCAAGTTGGAATCAGCTACAATCTTAGGATAGGGCCCTGACAAAGCAGTAATTTATTATTGGTTTAGCACATGAAGCTCTTGGGTGCTGTTTGAAATAGGTATTTATTACAACTGAAACAGACGAGCACTTTTTATTGGGAGGTTATCTGGAACCACTGCCACATTTGGATTTTAGTTCATGGAAAAGCGCTTTAGACTCTTGGAATGTTTCGTGGTGAAGGGTAAGTAGAATGAGAGGATTAAAGAAGGTCATGCTAAAAAGGGTCACCACGGAAATTGATTCCAGGGCTGGTGATTGCAGCTTCCCTGTCAGTGCCTCTAGTAGCAGGACAAGGATATTTGGAATCATGATTATATTGTAAACGACAATAAACACACCAACCTTAAAGTAAACCATACGTGTCTGCTTGACTAGCATATCCTCAGGATGCAGAAACATCAACTCAGAATCGTAAACTCTTGCAATGCAGGGATAGATTATGTTAACAGCAAGGATAGGCCAAGTGTGGTTTATCAGAAGAAGATATCGGCAGGACTCCACAACCCAGCTTCCAGTGTTGATTTGAGGATATAGAAGAGACATGATGTGCAAGCTTTCAAACCAACCTTGATATGCAACTGCGATTAAAAAGCTTACCGTCACTGCCTGCAAAGCCACAAACAGGATCCACCACAACCTCAAGGGCACAGAGCGTTCCATAAAAATTACCCAAAATCGCAACAGCGCCAGACATCCTACACACACTGCTGACAGCTGCAAGAGGAACGAGGTCATTACTCCCTTCCATTGTGAATCTTCAGGTTTCTTGTTGGCAGATGTTGAAGCCAGGTACAGGGAGTCACATAATTTGAATACCACTAGGAGTGTTTCACTGACTGCCATAATTAGAGCCAATCTCAAGTCAGGCATCCGATGGTCCTGACGTAGAATCACACACAGGGCAACTGCATTGAACACCAACCCCAGCACCATAACCACGTACAATAAAGATTCCAACATGCACAGCTGAGTTAGCGCCTTCTTTCTTTTTATCTCTACCTTCAAACCAATCAATCCATTGTTTGGGCCAATAGCTTTACTTCTGATTCTGTAGCATCCATTCAAATAATTATGGTTATTTTAGCAATTATATAACGCTGCAATTCCAATGACATTAATAGGTGACCTCCCAGAGTTGCATTTCAGTCTGGAGAGGCGGTTTCAGCCCAACTCTTAGCCGCAAAGCCAAAGCTTCTTAATATAATAACAGTATAAATAAGTTTTTGAACTTAATGGCCTTTGCTTGGCGTTAGAAATTTGATTTTTTATATGGCGTAATTAACACCTATTAAAATAAGTCTATAATTTTAATTACTCCATTAAAAAAGTAAAGTTTGTCACATAATTTATATTGAATGTGGTAAAAATGTAAGCCTGCTTAATTTCCACTTCAACTGAAATACTATTGAGTTTGATTTTCATATTTTATCTCTTGGAGTTTAAGTGACCTAGCCTAGGCCTTAGCTGTGCATAAAGGCAAAATGGTAATTAGTTTAAAATACAACAAATCACA
>CAKOGF010000313.1:0-11871 GCA_933228935.1 Pemphredon lugubris
TATTTCAATTGATTACCGCTGAAAAATCCTTATTCTAACAAAATACCACCAGCAAATTCCCATGATTATCATTCACTGTCATTAAATCTATTTAACTGATAATTTCTGCTGGCAAATTCATTAAGCTATAGATTGCCACCAGTAAATAAGGATGAGCCAACCACTGTTGGTATCTACAGCACTCATTAATTTCACCCTCTGTATCCAACTGACTTGCTACATCACAATTAAAAGGGAGATTTACCACCAGTAAATAACTTATTTGATAAACAATAAATTCAATTGCCAGATTTGAACCAGTCTTGTTTATGCTTTAAGTTCCAATATAATTAAAAAAATCTTATCCCAGTTTTCCATCAATAAATCCCTAAATATTTCCCGCCAGAAAATCCCAAGATTTATTTCCAGTCAATCAAGTGGATTACTTACCCAACCAACCCGTGTACAACAAGAGACCAGCTGTACAGGAGAGACATGGTCCTGTCATCTCCCAAACCCTACACTACTTGTCACAACCAATCAGGCCATTGTATATCAGCTGAACAGAATCATAGCTAGGACCAGATGCCCAGAATCCTGACAAGAGGCAACCTTACTACACCCAGAGTAGTATTTAATGTACCACTTGAGGGTCCTAAACAACAACCTTTATAACCTTTTTATCAGAAATTGTTTAGGCTAGCTGAACTAGAAACTTTGTAAATAAAAGTATAATAAACTTCAGTTTCTATTCTTTGAGAATTTCTTGTAAAAGAGGACAGGTAGTATTTCATTCACATGTCTAGACTAATAACATAATAGTCATAGTCATGAACATGAACATAAGAGCTATCAACCCGGAAAGCTTTACAGATGGTGTGAAGGGCACTGACATGGTAAGATTTTGCACTAAACCAAAACCCATCTCTGTATCTACCAAGTTCTCAAGCCTAGGTGGCCTTCAAGCCTTAGGGTGTCTTATTGATTCTGCCATCTCCTACTTTACCACACAGGCAAATAATAAACCCAAAGTTGACTGAGACTCTTTTAAAGTGACATATAAGCCCCACTGCAGTGAAAACCTCATACACCTTATAGTAAAAATACCAGTGTTAAATATTAAACTGACATAAATCATGAATTAATACCTTGTCACCTGGCAACAGGCACTTTTAGCCACCTAGAAGCTATAATCAATGAAAAAATATGCTTTTTTTTGCTAATTATCAATGGGTTAAACTCAAATATATTTAAGTGTGTACTTGTGGGACTTTGTACAACATTCAAAAAATTCTAAAAGGTCATTATTGAAAGCAAACAATCAAGGCATTAAGGTTTTCTGCAAAAAATGATGGTTTGATGTATTTTCCTGACCCACACTTAGAAATAATTTCAAATAAGTTGATTGTTGACATTACTGTCAACAGGACAATGTCAACAAGTGTTATATCAAATAATAAATTCATAAAAAATAGATAATTTATTTAAATCCTGAGGGTTATAGAAGCAAGAGGCTTTGAAACCTCAATTGAATAACACAATCAATCTCTACTATCCAAAAACTCTTGTAATTGCAGCATGCCAAAAAAAGGCACTAGAAATCTTCCAATTACTCACTGCTAACCCTTTTTTAAAGCCTTATAGCCTCTAAAATCAAATCACTTGCATATATTAACCTTTTTTCTTTTTCAGAAACACACACAAACTCCTCATGGGCACAGGAGTAGACCATATCATGGTCAACTAGGAATATAAAGACTTTTACCAGTTAGAATCTTTAAAAAGTTGCTCAATGATTTGTGTGTGGCTGATTCCAAAAAATTCCTGGTAACACATGAGACTTCACTCTTCTAAGTAATAATGGGAAATATTCAAATCCATATCTCTGGGTCCATTGTAAATAGCCTTAGTCACAACATGTTTATAGGCCTTGACTGGCTGCACCAAAAAATTACCCATATATTGACCAGAATACTTATATTATCACACCCAGACAAAATAGAGTAGGGTTTAAGCTTTATCTAATAGAAATAAATAAATAAACAAACTTATTAATGATACTATCTTTGCCCTCATTTGCAATTAAATTTTTGTAACTTCAAGGGGCATTTAGAATTTGTATTTTGTTCTATATACACCATTCTTTCCAAAGTTTTTAGGACCTCCTCTAATAGCCCAACCAGTGCCAACTCTAAAAATTTTACTCAATGAGTTTAAGGATCTGTTCAGTAAAAAATTGTATAGTTTTTTTTATCATAAAAGATTCATCACCCAGTGCAACTACAGGGGGCTCAACAAAAGCACACCCTCTGGACCATATAATACCCAAGGAGGGTGAGACTCTCTGCCAACACCTTGTAATTGCTATGGACAAGAGATTTATTTGCCTATCTCTATTACTTTATGGAGTCACAGGCTTTTTTGTGGCCAAGCAAGACAGGTACTACCTCCTGGTCACAAACTACTGCACGCTCACCAAAGTTACTGTTGAAAAATTTCCCACTACCTCTGATTATTAACTCTTTTGATACAATCACATGTCAAAATCTTCAGCAAAATTGAGCTCACTGCAGGTTAAAGACAATTCAGAATCACTCTGGTAATGAAGCAAAGACTATCTTTAGTACCTGTTATGTGTTATTTAACTGATTATTTATGAAATTAGGAATTAACAAAACACCATCCATCTTATTCATGATAATGTATGATGCATTAAAACATTTGATTGAAAAGTGTTTTAATTTCTACCCGGAAAACATCATTATGCTTAGATAAACCCAAAAAGAGCGCCTCCAGCACTTTTGTGCTATAATGGACAACTTGTGAAAGAAGCTGAAGGCTAATCCCTCTGATTAAAAGTTTCCATAGGATGAGCTACTTTTTCTTTTTCAAAAAATCTTGGTGGATGTAATAAAAATCAACCCTGGCAAAATAAAATCAATTCCAGCATGCCTCTATCCTCCAATGATGAATAGGTTTGGACATTCCTGAAAATAATTTCTTATGTATGAAAGCTCCTTCCAAATTTTAGTGAACTCTTTCCTGATTTCACTGAGCTATTTAATATCAAAAATATTTTTGGACCCCAGCCAGGGTCATGCCTCCAGAAAACTCAAACATAGTTTCACCACAGCATCTTCTCTCCCTTTTTCTAACCAAGACTGTCAGTAAAAATTGAAACATATACCTCCAAAAGAATTATAGAGAGATGATTTGTGTAGAAACTGGCAACTATACCTTCTTTCAGTGGCTTTTTAATTATTCAAGCTCACAGACGTGGAAGAACTTTATCCCATTCATGATAAGAAGTTGGTCAACATTATTTAATTATTAAAAAGTGGTATCTATATCTGATAAGAGCCACTAATCTTTCCCAAAATTATGGACCATAAGTCCCTCCAATACTTCAACACATTCACATCTGACTTGAATTCAGAAAGGATAGGTAAAAAACTCTCTAATAACTTTATACTGATTATAATCCCAGGAAATAGTTGGTTATAGCTGATTATCTTTCACAACTATATATTTAGTCAATTAAAGGAGATCTCAGTCTATATTTGGACTATCCTCTGTTTTATCTAAGTCCTGAAGGTACACATTGTGAGGGCCTCACCCCAGCTACTATATTAAAGCCTAAGAATAACAAGAGGCATTTTTGGCCTATGCAGGAAAAATCTTATAAATTGCAGAGACAGGAAAAAAAGATGTTCTAAATCCCCACCATATAGTAAAAGATATCTTTATGTACTACCAATATACTCTGGGGAAAGTATGCAGCTAAAACCAGTATGAAATCATAAAACCTAAGCTCTGTTAGCCATGCATATTCCAAGGCATCCAGTATCTCCAGGAAATATGCATATTATGCAATAATTATATGCCTAAAACTGCCCACCAAAGTCTGTACTATCTTCACGGCCCTAAAACACTTTGAAAAGTGGTATATTACATTGTAGAATTCCTGCCAAAGACAAAATGAGCAGTCAGTACATTATAGCCACCACTATATATTACTTCACCCACTGACCTTTGGTGTGGGAAGCTACTAACTTTATTGCCACCACCATTATAACTGCGTTATTGAAAAGAAGACAGTGGTATGTTTGGATGTCCAAAGTGTCTTATCACAGATGGTGGCAAAAATTAGTAGGCAACTTCATGCAAGCTTACTGCACAAAAAAACTCTAAAAAAAGTGATAGCCTATATTGTCTTCAGGTCAACAGCTGAGTAAAGCACCTTAATGGGTTGCCAGTTCAACTGATTGCCAAGTTATTCCAGGAGAAACCCAACACTGCTGGGAAAGAACACCCTTTGTTAGCTCTGCTTATTCTGTGCTCAACTTAATCACATTAACAGGTTCAGCCCAAGCGCTTTGATCTTTGGTATACCTGATGAGTTAGATAAAATCCACCAAGACAAAGTAAAGCCTGTGTTTTTTACCAACCCCCTCTGATTATTACTAAATCACTGGTACAATAGCATGCCAAGGCCCACAATGCCAAACAAGAAAGAATGCAGGTTGAAAACTAATGTTTTGAAAGTCCGTTATGCTGGCAGCTATTTATTCTATGATTTAAACTCATGCAGCACTAAACTTGATCCTATTCACTTGTTATTCTTCAAGGCTGTGGCTGTCTATGGCAATAACACATATCAACTTGAATATGGCCAATAAAACATCAAGAAACTATATCACAACTGGCTGTGGCCCTGATACACCATCTCCACCTAGAATTCTTTGTTCCAAATTTCTAGACACAATAATATTTGGGTCCTAATTGTGGATAAAAAACCAGGGGCAAGGGAAGTTGTTGCAATTAATACTAATACCTCAATCTGAAAAATACCTTACACCTCCCAAGAGATTCTAAATAAGCCTTATGCTGTATCAAAAAAATCTTTCTCAAATTCAGAATACAGAAAAACTTTCACAATATAAACAGAACCAGCTATAGCCAAATCTTCTCACTAAGTTATTTGCAGATCAAACCTTATTTGAATCCTACCACCCTTCTATGATGTAATGACATCTCTTTTTTGGTATATTAATCCTTAATTTCAAATTGATTTTTAATCTTATTTCTATTTTGTGCCTTTATTTTAGACTTCTGTCTTCCACCAGTCAAATACTGAACTATACTTAGTTTAGTTACAACACTAATATTTAATATTAATATACTTTGAAGAAGAAACTAATAAAAACTTAGTGGTGTACTTCTTTTATGTAGTTATATATGGTAGATTAATATTAAATAGAATAGCAAGAGCCTACCATTGTGTTGCAACCAATAATGGGACTTCTGTTGATACCATATTTCACAACATGCAGGGGTTTTCTCTGGATCACTCCAAACTAAATCCATACTGCCCATTGAGACAATTAGCAGTATGCAGGCTAATATTTTCTAAAAAGGGTCAAACCTCATTTGCATTTGAATAAGCTCTGACAAGTTATTCCAGATGGTCAACCCTTACCTGGATTATTTCACCCCAATGTATTATGGTGGCTCTCCTGTTTAGTATATTAGAGTTTAAATATTAATAAAGAATATAGCCTCTCCATTTTTCCATTCATTTTTTAGACTTTTGTATTTCCCAATTATTACTGAACTATAGCTAGTTCAGTTAAAACAACTGCTATTACTATCATTGTCAGGACTGACAATTTGCCAGCTTCCCTGATGCCTAATAAGACAGACAAACAAACGCCAGCCCGCCCGATTCGTGACGACTTAGACAAAGAGACACCAACCCGCCAGATCCACGACGGAACAGATGAACAGACGCCCGCCCACCCGACCTTTGACAGAATGAAGGAACAGCCGTCCGACCGTCCGACCTATGATCAAAGGGACCAACCAATACCAGACTGCCCGTGCCAAATGAAGCCCTGTCAAATAGTGCCCCCCTCAGTGCCTGAATTGGATCCAATGAAGCTACCAGAAAAAGACGGCCAGACGCCAGCCGCCAACCTGATAGTATTGAAGGCTTTTCCCACAGCCAATCAGAAACCAGACCTTGGGACCCCCATAGACCAGAAGACCGCCCCCAAGAATAACACTCCAGAACAGAAAAGAGCGACCCTTCGCCCCCATGGAACAACCAATGAGGATCATTCCGTATCCAGTGCCTCTGGCAGAGTTCCGCCGCCCTCCCGTCCCGTGAACCCCCAACGCTGGGAAAAAATCCCTCTGGCTGATGAGAATCCTGGCAGTAGGGTCCTATATGAAACCATGGACCCTACTCCAGACCTCATTGCCATTCTTTAATAAAGGTTATGAGACGTTGGGTCTCTCAAATACTGCCATATTTTGTCCTTGTGATTTGCCAGTTTAACCACCACTCTAGCCCGACCGCCAGCGCCGCGTCCGCAATCCTTGGAAGCACTGCTTGCCTCCCGCAAACCAACTTGCCTCTAGACATGGAGACGCCTGGCACCCCAAAACCCACGCCATTGCCCAACCTCCCGCCCGATCCTACCAGCAAGCTACTTGGTATTACATACATCACCCTTACGGGGGTGATGGACGCGGTAGTGCCGCCCGCCCATGGTCTTGGGCAGGGAAGTCCCTCTCGTACCTCCTTAAGTTAGCACCAATTGTATGGTGGGCCTTGCCCGCCGGCCCAGCGTCCCATCCCCTCTCAGGGGACAAGGTCCCGCTCACTCACAGTTGGATTCCTGACAATCATAGCTATACAGCATGAAAAATTTACATATGAAAGAAAAAATAGCAGTGGAGCTATATTTATTAAAAGAGTAAAAGAATATCTTTATGTTCTTGTATAAGGAACTAGAAATCAGCACAAGAATTAATTTATGTTCATTTTACATAAGCAAATAAAGATAAATTATATTATATTGGAATTAGTGAAAATAAATTATTGCCAGTGTCATTTGTCTTTGATACAGATGCCATATTTGTAGTTGGTCTAGTTAGAATGCATGCTGGAGCAAGACTTTGGATGAGCCATGCGTCAAATGACTTGCTGCAAAAGAAACTTTATAAGGTATGAAACAAGGACTAGGTTGCATTCCATTAAACTCTCAAACCTTTATATTTAACGTTCTGGACATCCTTTTGAATTTTTTTATCTTATTTAGTACATAGTTAAGATTTTAATTTTTTTTTGGCTTAAGTTCACTTGGGATAAGTTTCACTTGTATCCTATGACGTCTGGAAGCCAATGAATTAAAATTATATTTTTATAAAGAGCACATTTAATTGAAGCTTATTTGATTAAGATTCATTCTTACTGTGGTAAATATTATGATGATAATAGAAACATATATTCTTGATTGATATTATTTTTGTGTATATACTTATTGAAAGTATATACACTAGAATAAATTGGAGAATTTAAAGGGAGAATACAGTCATCTTTATTGAGAAATAGAATGAGTCTTATATAGATAGATGCTGCATCATACTGTCTATGTAAATCAAGGCATTCATTTACTTTAAGAAAAGATTTTGTCAATATATCAGTTTCAGGAGCCTTTTGTGTGAAATCAGGATATACAATTTATTTTTTCTATGTTTATCAAATTGATGAAGTTCAGGGGATCATTTGCCCAAGAGTAATAATCAAAGATGTTGCAACAATACCACATATTATTGGTACATGCCAAGGCTAGCAAACTATACCTTACCCCTAAAAGAAATAATCTGGTGGCCTAACCTCAAGCAAGGCACTTCAGGTTTTGTAGGAAACAGCATCTCAAATTACGCTATCTCAAATAATGGCATCTCAAATTTATGCTATCTTGAATTTATAATAAAACGGCATCTCAAAACAGTATTTCAAATACAGCATTTTAAATTACACCATCTCAAATTTACACTATCTCAAAATTATAGTAAAACAGCATCTTGAAAACAGCATTCCAAATAGAAAAAACAATATAAAAGAAATAATAAAAAACATATAAAATATAATATTAAATAGACTAAAAAGGCCCTCAGAATTTCAATTCTGCAATAAAGAAGGAGGTTAATTTAAGGCAACATTGCAATATAAAGCATCAAATTCAAAAAAAGCCAAAAAAGCTTCTTTAGCCTTGTTGTTTGCAAATTAAGCTATATATTATATCTAAACTATGCTAATAATTATTATATATATGTAATAGTTAGAACAAGCAAAAAAATAGCAAAGTGAGGATTTTATTAGCAAAAGCAATTAAACATTCTTGGATAAAGCAACAGAGATGGACTGGAGGTGCTCAAGTTTTCTGTCTTTTGCATAGTACTTGAGCACTTCCTTGCTGACTTCTTGGTACTTGACCACAGCCTTGGTCTGCTTGGGGGGTCATCTTTTGTTCTCATTCTAATCTTGAACTGGTGGGCAGAGATGGATTGCTGAGTCTTCAAGTGGGCCATAATCTTGTTGAACTTGGGCTTCTTAACCTACACCCTGGTAGCAAACTGTCTATGCCACCCTTCAAGGGAAGAGGTGTCCTTGATCAGGCCGTCCTTAACCTGTCTGAAGCAGTTTCATCTGATGTTATAACCTCTCTTTCTGATCCGGCGCGCCCCTTGAAAGACTCCAATTCATTGAGTTTCAAAGTACTCAATGAAGGAAGCAAAGGTTTACTGGTTGGCAGTGATATAGGGATGACACATCAGCGTGTTGTAGAAGGCTTTGATCTTCTCTTTCCTCACTAAAGACAGGGCAGCAAAGCAATTGAAGACATCTTTTGCCTCATGGGTACCATCAGCATTGATGAGCTCATTAAGAGCAGGGACCTTTTGGAGGCGGCGGCAGAGGGCTTGACAAAAGTGGAAATAACATCCCTGAGGTGAGCTCTTGAAAACCTTGAAAAAGGCATTGGCCTGGGCTTGCTCAAAGTTGACCACAAGGTGAGTGTGGTAGGGCATGCTCTTGGCTTCTTTTCTGGTGGCTTCTTCTTTTGTCCTCTGGTCTCCTTGGGTGGCTTCTCAAGAGTTGGAATCTTTTTATCTAGTTTACTCTTGAGGATAGTCAGGGCATGGACATAAGTGTTCTGCTTTTTATTGGGGAGAAAATAGAACATCAGGGGAAGGACTAGGTTGCCTACTTTTCCGTGAATGTTCCAGAGCTGACTGAAGAGCTTGGGGCAGGTGGAGAAGGTCCCATCAGCTAGCCAGGTGGTGCACTTCAGTAGATTTTGAAAATCCTGACTGGTGGCCAAGCAGATGATGCGCTCCTTGGCATCAACACCATCATCATGGAGGAGGAACCACTCTCCATGCTTTGATAGCTTCTGCTCATCAGTTAAGATAAGCTTGTCAATAGAGGTGGCACTGAATCCCTCTGTGCTCTGAGCATACCTCTGGTCTGTAAAGTACCACTGAAACTTGCTTGCATCCCCAACAGAGGCAAGTTGTGAGTCTTTGAGATGGAGGAGGGCTTTATTGGCAACCTCAGTTGAGGTTTTATCCTTGATGGTTGGGAGGACCTGGCAGAGGTACCAGCGTATAAGCTGGTAAAAGTCATCAAATGGCTCAGCACAGTCATGGTCAACTGTAAGTGTCTTAAACTAGGTGAAGCCATAAGTAGTGAGGCGGGCAGGACAGTCAAGGCTCTTACAATTGAATTGATGCTGACAAAGATGCTTCTTCTTGTCATTGCAGCTAAAAATATACCCATTATAGACGATTCCAGCGCCACCCTTTTTGGTCATGATGGGGTAGGCCTCAGGGTAGGTGGTGGGGACAACAAAGGCACCATGCCTGTTGCAGATGTTGCCAATAGTGTGTATATCCCACACTTCAATATCAGCATCCTGGGAAGCGCCAGACTCAGGCTGCTGGTCTTCTTGTTCAGGCTCTGATGCAGGAGTGGAATTGTGACTGAAGTGGAACTCCTCTTGAGGGTTGGAGGGGGAGTACACAAAAAGGGAGTGAGGAGGTGTGGGACTGGATTCCTCTGGCTCAGGTGAAGGTGTGGGGGTCTTGGAAGGTCTTTTAGCCTTAAAAGGCTTCTTCTTTGGGGATGCCTTGACCTTTTTTCTTTGGGGGGTATTGTTCTTGGAGGCCTTGGACACAGCTTTGAAAGTGGACTTGAGAGGCATCTAAATGTAAATTAATATCAAAAAATTCATAATTATGGGGCCAATTTTCAAAGCAAAAATAAAATAGTTGTCAGTATAAAAGTATAATTTATCATTACATATTATTGTAGAGAAAGATAAGAAGTATTGTATTAATATTTGAATGATTTTTACTATGTAAAATGAAACCTTTTCCTATGGGCAAAAGCATGTAAAAAACTATAATATTTAGTGAAAACTGGCATTTGAGATGGTGTTTTCAAAATGCCATAGTTGCAATGGCGTAAGCCAAAAACATAGGGATTTGGTATATTTTTTATTTTTTATTTAAAAAAATCAAACTGGTACTATAACAAATGTACTAAAGTGTAAACCTAAATTTTTTTAAAAATAGCTTATACAATGGGGTTAAAAGGTACCCAGTTGTTTAGAGAAGATATGAAAGTATATATTTGTCAAATTTGTTATGATTTCTTACAATATTTAGATAAGTGACTTTGTTTGTGAAAGAATGCTTTTATAGTGTTGGGACCAAGAATTGAGATGGAGAATTCAAAATGACATACTAGTGTGACATATATTATTTAAGCTTATTTCATTCAGTGAATTATGCAAGTGAAAGTGATTGGGCCATACAAAACCCAGTGGAAATTGAGATTGTGTAAATTGAGATGGCACAATTCATGACTTCAATATAAAATTCACTAGTAATTTATTTTATTCCTGAGCCTAAAGTAAACATGTACATGTACAGATAAGCAATAAATTACATATAGCAAATATGCTTTAAATGAATAGATATATGGTCCTAGTATTTGGAATAATATAGTGGTACTGTTTTAGGCTCATATTTCTATATTTCTCATTGGTTAATACTAAGGCACACTGGATATTATTATGGAATAGGCTTTATTTTAGTATTCATGTGGTCTTATTTTATTTCATAATAGATGGTGCAATTTGAGATGATATAATTTTGAGATAGTGTAATATAAATTTATAATCAAAATTTAACTATTTTATTGTTTATTTTATTTTTTTAGCTTTTGAAATACCAAACACAGAAAATGCCATCTCAAAAATAATTTGAGATGATATAATTCAAGATGCTGTTTTCAAGATGGTGTAGCCTACCATAAATCAAGCAAGGTTGATATCTGTCCTTTCTTACAAAATCACCACAAGGATATATTGCAAAACAGGGGATTCTCTGGCAAAAGCCCATTCCAAAGCAGCGCCATGATACCATACTTCAATAGTGACAAAGACCCAAGGATTAAGTCATTTGTACAGACCAGAAATGTCAGAGTATGGCACAGGTTCCTGTTTGCCTTTTTCCAGGCAGGAAACTAGCATCCCATTGAGGAGAAGCGAGAATAAATTGAAGCTTAAAATCATCCAGCAAACAACCAGGGCATCCGTTTCATTGGACTCGAGTATTGGGATCATAAGACAAGTTGAGCTGAAGCTCCTGTAGAATTTAACCATCGATTACTCGAGTCACTTTCTTTCTAAGCATTGAATAAAGCATTTTAATTTTTCTTCAGTCTTAACAAATGCTTCTTTCAACGTCAAATAGACTACAATCCGTGTGGCGCTCCCATTTGAGCGCCACCTAGGGCTGTGGCGGACGACCCCGGACAAAAAGCCGGATTCTACCTGGTGCTTTTAAAGAAGTGTTCTTTGTTTGAACATAATCAAATTATTATTTAAATGGGCCGGGCGAAATCCGGGATCTCCAGTCTTTGTCTGGAGTGTTCCGATTTTAGTTCGGGGGTGGTCCGCCGCAGCCCTAGCGCCACCTTAACTTTGGGACCACACGATCAATTTCAGCATCAGCAAAGCCTTTTTACTAATA
>CAKOGF010000314.1:0-11863 GCA_933228935.1 Pemphredon lugubris
AATGAATTCAAGGGGATTATGAAATCCAACCCTCTTTCTTTTGCTGGTCCAGGCCACAAGCACATCTATGCATCTGTACTTCATATCAACATCACTGGTGAATATGAAGAATTCCATATCCACAATATTGATAGCGATCATTTCCATGGAATACGACACTTTACCTTCCCACTTGCTCTCAATAGCTATACACTTGATGCTGCCATAAGCCTTGTTGACGTAGTCATGCCATCTAAATAATTTAAGGCTTTCTCTGCTATATTTTTCTGCAGTCGAAGGGTCACAGTTATTTATATTTATCGCATACTGCCTTGATTTCTACAAGCATCTTCCATTAGGAAAATTTCATATATATTTAAATCAAGTTACTCAAACCATAGCTTCCACAGACATCTTTTATAAAAATCAAATCAATGAAACTGTTATTCAAAAGCCTGCATAAAAACATCGATGTAAAAAATCTAGTCAGTATTTTTTTCTAAAAACACAAGCATTCATAAATTAAATGCAGTTTTTTTAAAAAGCTTAAATCCTCGTCAACCAAAGAGATTATTTCTGTTAAAAAGGAGCCCAAACCAGTAAACATGACTATTTAAAGGAGAAAGTAATACTCTTGGTTAAAGGAATTGTTCGATTTGGAGCTGTGAACATTTTATATTGTATCCATTCAGTTTAGTGCTAAATTGTCAACTCTTTAGCGTAGTATATCCTAATTAAATTTATGTGTATTTAAGAATATAATCCTATGGGAAATATCATATGAGCAATAACCCAAAAATACATTGTGTTGATAGGCCACTTATTTATAAGTTCAGATAAATCAGGCCTTCAGATTTATATAAAGTACTCAATATGGAGATACATTGATTTGGGTTCAATACATTTAATTTTTAAGGCATATTTAGTTCAATCGCTTGGTAGATTATATTTGTTCAAACTGGCTGAAAAATGGCAACCTTGGGCTTTAGTCTTCTCATTTACAAGTTTGCCAATATAAAAAGGCTTCTTTATAATTAATTTCATAGCTAAACCTTAGCTTAAATCTGTCACTAAAAAACTGAAAACTGTATAAGACTCTCTTTTTTATATATCCCTTTTTATACATATTGATCTTCTTGGGCCAAAACAGCTTTTTTAAAGCCAAAATAATTTAAACATTGTTGCAACTGAACAAGTTATAGTTCAGTAAGGTGATAGGGAAGACAAAAGTCCAAGGAAATGAACAGAGAGTGAGAAGATGTGTGTACTTTACTTGTATTTAGAAGCCAATATACTTGATAGAAAAGCCATTAGAATATATCAGGGGTGAAATAATCCAGATAAAGTTTGATCTGCTGAAATAACTTGTCAAGGCCTGTTCAAATGTTAATTGGGTTTGATTCATTTTAGGAAGTATTGGCCCATGTTCTGCTGGCAATCTCAATAGGAAGTATGGATTTAGCCCAGGACAATTTGGAGGATGCCCCTGCATTCTGGGAGATACAGTGCCAACTGAAGGCCCAGTCTAGGTTGCAACTACATGGTATCTCACTATTTTTTCAATGTCAAAAGATTTCTAACCAGGGTATTTCTAATTTATTAAACTATCTTTGTCCTCCTGATACTTTACTCTTTAAAAGGCATTATAAAATATAAATATTTTTGCATCTTTTTTATCATCTGGTATTTATATCTCATTATTATATATAAAAAGAAACTTCTCAGATAGATTTACACTAGTTTTTCTAGAAATAGTTATTAAAACCATGCTAGTTTAAGGTAAGAGTTTCTTCAAAATAAGCAATCTAGCATAGCAGTACTACTATGGATAATTTCCCAAGCTACTATTTATTTTTATGGGAAACCCCCTAGCTGGTACCAAATCGCCAGGTCCATATAGTTCTTTATAGCCTGTTTAAAAGGCAGCAGCGCCAATGTCAACAAATTTTGACAATGGCGCTGTAAACCGGAAAATTTAAATTCAATGGAGTAGATAATATTTGGACAAAAGTTACTAATACTTTAAGTTTATTCTGGAGATGAACCCCCAAGTAACTAGAGCCAAAGGTATCATACCAACCCTGCTTGATTTTTGACAATATAATCACATTTTAATTGATTGTAAAATTTAGTTTTAATAAAACTTTTAGTTTTTGTGCCAAGTCAAACATGTGCCGTAAAAGAGCCAATTTCAACACTTCTTAAGTATAAACTACCTTTAATAATAAAGAGAATAGCCTGATCTAAAAAATCATTGGCATGGAAAAGGTCTATTTGATGCATTTGGTTTAATAAAAAAATCCTTTGGAGTATATTTTGAAACTATGGGCAATCTATACTCCAATAAAACAATAAGTCATAATATATATTTTTCAGTGATTAAAGAAAAGGCTCATAGTGAAGACACTGAGATTGACTATCAGTGATGGTCACTTACAGCTGGTATATTAGAGTTGATGATCACTGATTGTCAATGCCAGGTGGATTTACCACAGGTAAATCCTCTGTTGGTTGTTTCCACCAGTAAATCTCTATTTCAACCAATTACTGCCAACAAATATATATGATCATCATTGCCACCAGTAAATCTATCTAACTAGTAATTTCTGCCAGCAGATCCACTAAGATATAGTTTATTGCCAGTAAATCACAATGAGCTGATCACCGTTGGTACCTGCAGCATCCATCTAAATATCCTTGGTATCCAACTGATAAGCTACATTACAATCCAGGGGGAGTTACTGCCGGTAAATCTCTTGCTTGATATACAGCCAACTCAAATGCCAGATTTGAACCAGGCTTGTCTATGCTGTAAGTCCCAATTCAATACACAGCATTATTGTCCCAATTTCCTGCCAATTTATTCTGAGCTATTCTCCATCAGTAAATCCCTAACTATTTTCTGCCAGAAAATCCCAAGATTTATTCCTCAGCCAATCAAGTGGCCCACATATTCAACCAACCAGTATAAGCCAAGAGACCAGCTGTGCAGGAGAGGCATGTTCCTGCCTTCTCCCAAATCCTACACCTCTTGTCACAACCAATTGGACCGTTGTAAGTCAGCTGAACAGGATCATAGCTAGGACCAGATGCACATAATCCCAACAAGAGGCAATTTGGTGTGACCAAACGACAGTCACTTGGCAAAATTGGTTAATAAAGATTCCCCAATATTGAGTTTTTATTAAAGATAAATGGTATAAATGATATTTTCTTCTTTCCTAGGTGGAAAAGGTGAAGAAAATACCACTTATAAACTGGTACAATGGTTAGAGGCGCCACTGCGGCAAAATCTTATGAAAAGATGCACCAAGGCGCCACCTAGCAATTTTTCCAGGTGCTCAGGCGTGGGTGCGCCAAGGCATTAGGTTGACCTAGGTGGTCAAAGAAGTCACCAAGGTGGTGGTCTTTAGGAAAATACCTAGGAATTAATTAGCAGGTGCTGATTAAAGGTATTGATTAACTGTTTTGGAGGTTCAAAACAGTGAGACTTGGTGTCTCCAGGGCATTAATTATACTGGAAAGGTTTAGTTAATGGGTACTTGGCTGTAATTGATGGGAAGTCAATTACAGGGTACAACCATCAGCTTGACTGTGTCAAGGTCAGGACAAAGGTGTCTTGATTAGTTGGATTTCTTAGTTCCTAGGTGGAACTAAGAATAGGGATCCTGAGATAAAGTTATCTGATCAGGTTGCTGTATTTGAAGTGGTAAACACTTCAAATACAAGTGAACAAGGTCCCAGGAGTTGGATCATGTAATTCAAGGGATTAACAAGATTGATTCTTAGGGAATAAGAATACAGTGGTCTTTATAGGTTGGTTTTGATTGGTTAACACAGTATGTCACCATTCAAGGTTGAAAATCAGGAATGGATTTCCCAGGAAGGGGTTTTCAGCAAAGGAAGTACTAGAGGCTGGTATAAAAATATGAAAAAATGCTTAATAAAATAATCTTAACAATGGTGGTCACTTTCCTCTTACTTTATTTTTGACTTTATGAATTCTTCTTTTGATTGGTCTAAAGCTAAGTTTAACCCTTCTAAGGTTGAAGTTAATGCTTTCCAAAAGGAGATCTCATCCTCATTGTTGGAGGAATTGTGGGGTTCTCTTGAGGTGGCTTTGACTTTACCCAAGGAATTATTAGACAATGTGAAGGCTGCATACAGGAAATTGTTTGAGGACTACTTTAACAAATCAGGGACTCTGTCACAAGGGAACTGGGTATTTTCATGGGATGCTCATAACCTGGTTTTGGCCTTTGACAAGATACTTGGTCAGTTGAAGGTTACCTTGGAGCAAAAACAGGAAAGCAGTAATCAAAAAGAAGAGGCGGCCATGAAGTTAGTTACAAAGTTGAAGGAGGATTTACTACAGTTCTCTAACAAGAATCTGGAGCTAAATCAGAGGATTGCATGGTTAGAGACAGAGCTTGCCAAAGCTTGATTACAACACATGGAAACTGGAAAGAGCCAGGCTGGGTATAGCAAAGCAAGTTGGCACACCCACATCCCTCCACAACAGTATTTAAAAGCTACTGGATTCTAAAAATGGTCTACATATGGCTGTTTAAATGAATTTCTTTGAATTCCCAAGAAAAATGCTTTGTTAATCTGGTAAGTTAAACTTCATAATGTCTTAAATAATTCACTCATCATTTAAAGCAGCACACTATAGTTTTGTATTTTCATCCTTCCTTGCCTTTCTCAACTCACATACTAAATGTCCCTGTAGTCACAGGATGATGGCAATGTCTAGTTATTAGATCAGAAGTCTTAACAGCCAAATTTTTTGGGGTTTTTTATTGGTAAAAAATTCATTTAGGAGTATAAAGCTTTTTGTCACCTACTGACAAAGGGGTGTCTATTGAACTTTCTACCAAGCTAAATGTCTACCAAAGTGTGAGATACCCATTTAATAACTTTAATTGTATATATGAAAAGATTTTGAACATAGTATATGAGACAATTATGTCTAAATTATCTCTAAATTATCTCTAATAGTGCCTTAGACTATTAGAACATCAATTAGACATAGCTGGTACTACTTAAAGACCAAAACATCTACAACCCTAATCATTTAAGCTTTTCTTTATCAGGATTTACTAGATCCAGGAGGCTTTAAATTAAATGCGTTAGCTTTTATTTAAGTCTTAAAAATTGTGTCTTCTTTTTTTTCTATGCTTTTATTTTAAAGATTTAATAAATTTATGCTAATTAGATTGTTTCTATTTTAGTTTTTAAATATCAATCTTAAAATTGCAGTTCAACCATAAGAAGTCATTGACTAAATAAAGAATGGCTGATTCAGATTACTCTACACTGAATCCAAAGTTAGGCTTACTAAGCTGTTTCTACCATCTGAGAATTTATAGCTAATATTTTTTAAATAATGAGGGTACCCAACTTTTTTCGAGATTAATGACTTTTTTAAGGTGAAATTTATCCAAGCAGCCGTGAAAAATTGGCTGTTAAATTAAAAAGTACGAATTCAAAAGTGACCAAGTTGAAACTTTCTAATTTTTCAAAAATCTTTGAACTATAAATTAATGGGGGGGTTTTAGTTAAAAAATGAATATTTAGGGTTCCTTGTGCTCGTTATTTTTAAGATAATATAAAATGCTTAAATTAAAGCTAAAATTTTAAAGATATCAACTTGGCCACGCTTGGCTTCTGACTTAAGAATTCTCACTTTTTCATCAATTCAGTTGGGTTTATCACAGTTACCTTTATCCGCCCATCACATCATAAAGTATATTATTGACAAATTCTAAGCCCCCATTGACTAATCTAGTATGTTGTTTACCTCTTTCTAACTCTGCTATTCTATTGATGCTGTGATAACTTTAAATAAAATGGCTAAGATCACTTAAATTAACCTAAAACCTAAATGGAACCAATTTCTATTATATTTTAGTGTTTTTATATGAATTAATATAAAGACTTTTTGTTTTTTAGATAAGATACATGTAAAATTTAGTAGAAATTCTTTAAAAATATTTAAAGCTTTATTTTAAACAAAGAACTGTTTAGAGAAAAGTTAAAAAAGAAAACTTAATTAATTTCTATAAAAAGCAGTATTTAAATAAATAAATAATATAAATATATATTTGGCTTTTATATAAGAAGTTTCTTATGTCAGATAAGACTTCCTGATGTTAAAATAATAAGTTTTTTTTCTAGTAGTTGCCAATAGTTGTGGGTTCTCATCTGGAAGGCACAATATAAGTTTCATTAGAAATAGTCTTTTTGGTTATAAATTAGGTTACTGACCTATTTGATTGGATGAGGAGTATCTGCTAGCTGACCTTGGTATTTAAATTTTATCAAAAAATCTTATCTTAACAGTTTTTAGAAAATTTAATAACAGGACATAATTTTTTATTTGGAATGATTTGTGAAAATTTATAAATATATCTTATAAAAACTTTAATGTTAATTGGATTTCACTTTTAACTATGTTATATTAATTTCATAAATAGTGCATTCTTTTATTTTTAATATAAAACATGACCAAACTGACTATGTATGTAAATCAAGGTGACATAATAAAAATTTGGACCTATATTGCTGATTATAAATATAATCTCAAATTAAGGCAAACCAAATTCACCAACTGTGTAAGAGTTCTTATTGAGCCTATGTCTCACTTATAAAATATAGATTTCCATTTCATTTCCAATTCTTTTACTTTCTTTAACTTGATTTTAGATATTTCGACGTCATTTCTGGTTTTTATAATAGAAATTAAATTATAAAAACCAAAAATAATGACATAATATCGGAAATCAGGTTGTAGAAAGTAAATGTGACAGAAATAAGGTGGGTACCAAAAAATATAGCTATTGTCATTACATACTATTATTTAGAACTGGAAATAAATTTAAAACGGTTTTAATCTAATTTAAATTTTATCTGCAACTAGTTTAAAAAAACTGTAATATAAGTGAAAAGGTATACCCTAATTAACAATATAAAAATAGTGAAATTTAATATATAATCTTTTTTTGTTATAAAATTATCCCAAGTACCTGATCCCTTGTTGATTTCACTTACTAATTGTATTGAGTTGTGCTTTAATCTAGTCTCTTTATATATCTTGAAATTCATATGTATACTTGCAATGAATACAGAGGACTTTTTAATATACCTTAAAAACTCAATTTCTTTTTATTCTTTTAATTTATAATTGTCACAATGAGCCAAACTCCTAACAAGTCAAATGGCAATAAACCCTGATTTGTCTTGACTTGCTGTCTTATTTGGGTGATCCTCAATATATATCACACAGTTTTATCTCATCAATTAACACAATTGATCATCAATCTATGCTGTTCTTATAATATTAATCCATGCCCTTGAAGATCTTCCTTAGAAACTCCTTTCTACATGCCATCCCCTGATAGCCTATCAACAGCTATAAAATACCTTCTCTTTCTTCAATAAAGATTATCTTAAATCAATTTCTCTTTCTTTCCTTTTTAGTAACTGTATCTTATAGCGCATTTATAACATACTTGTGTTGCTACTGTGTATTTATACAAAGTTTCTTAATACTGGATAATTTTATTGATTGAAATAAAGTTTTGTTACGGTTTATTTTTTTGATTTTTACTTTATTTTCTCAGAAGCTTTTGGGAGGGATTGTTTATATTATATTCGTTTTATCTGTAACTTTAAGTATTTAAGTCATTTAACTCATTTAATTTATTGATGTTTGAACCATAGGAAAGTGATTGTGGAAGCTAATATTTGAACGGTTTAATAGAAATTTTATTGTAGAAATGAATGTTGTACGCGATAAATATAAATAACTGTGACCCTTCGACTGCAGAAAAAGATAGCAGAGAAAGCCTTAAATTATTCAGAGGGCATGACTACGTCAACAAGGCTTATGGCAGCATCAAGTGTATAGCTATTGAGAGCAAGTGGGAAGGTAAAGTGTCGTATTCCATGGAAATGATCGCTATCAATATTGTGGATATGGAATTCTTCATATTCACCAGTGATGTTGATATGAAGTACAGATGCATAGATGTGCTTGTGGCCTGGACCAGCAAAAGAAAGAGGGTTGGATTTCATAATCCCCTTGAATTCATTAACTGGATTCAGAGCAAGGGATAGTTTGATCTGCTTGGCGAGCGATTGAACAAATGTTCCTATCAGATAGCTTTGATGCATGTGCCTTTACATTAATAGGAAGGTTAGGCGAGATGCTGCAAAGCTTTTTGGGTGGACACTGAACTGATTTGGAGACTGCAGTTGACTTTCCCCAATAGAATTCGATGTGGTAAGCTGTAAAGCAAAATATGTGCTTAGTGACATATGCTTTCTTTTTGTAGCAGCTCCGTGACCAAGCTGTCAACGTGGCTGGGTTGAGGATATGGGTCATTATTTTGATTATTAGGCCATTTTCTAATACTTATGCTAGCAAATTCGTAGCTCTTTTCAGTTCGACTTGTAAAAAAAGCTCATTACAAGTTATAAATTTCAAACAGTAATAACTTGACAAAAAATGAATATTTTTAAATGCTGTAAACTATCAAAATGAAGCTAAGGCTCTTATCTTTCTATTAAGCAAATAATATTAGTACATATAATATAATGAATATTAAAGCAAATTTACTTTAAGAAGTATAGATCAGATTTATTATAGTGCTTTGATTATAAATATATAAATGATTAATTTAAAAACTATTTATCATAATTATTTATAAAAAAGCACATATTTTTTATTTTATATTATTAAAGCTAAGATTAAGAGCTATATTTTTGCAGCTTATTTTATCAAAAAAGCTTAATTTATTAAGATTTTATGATGGTTTGAAGTTAGGGTGTTAATTAATTTTTGTTTAGATTAATTAAAAGGTTCAAGTGAGCTCCAAACCTCACATAAAGCTTTTTTGAATGAATTCCTTAATATTTTAGTGTTTTAAAAATGACTGCAAAAGTATGCGGAAGTAAGCAATTGCATTATTTTAATTGATTTTACATTAATTTCAAAGAGTATATGATGTAATATTGATGCTTAGCTTCTGAATATGCATCATATGTACATGAAATATGGATACTTGATTAAATCTAGAAAGATAAATTTAAGTTTAAATTACAGTTAAAGCTATTGCACCATTTTTTCTAGTATTGCATCATTTGGCTTAGTATATAAGAACCAACCCATTGTAAAGATTCTAATCTAAAAGACCCTATCTAAAAGCTGCATCCAGATAACAAATCCCTCTTTTAAAAGATACACCTAAGAGATTGAACTTAAAACCACTTTGCAATCCAAAACCATGATATCAGTTAGTTTTACTTCCACCATACTACCATTTTTCTCCTTGGGTGCTTCAACAAAAAAAGAAAGAATTGCAATGCTAAAAAAAAGTATTTCTCTTTGTTGCTGGCAATGATCTTGATAATTTTATCAGCTACTTCCTCACACAAACTGAATTTGGAAGATCCCAATTCTTGCAAACTGTTCAAAATAAAAAGACTGATGAGTTCATTGAAAACTTAAAAGGCCTGATGAGGACTTTCCCTCAAAAGCATCTCCCAGCCCTGAGATCTCTGGTTACATCCAGCTATTCTCTAAAAGAGCTTAATAACATGGGATTTAAAATAACTAAAAGTGAGTTTGAATACTCAAGAAAAATAAGTAAAAATGGAAATATAACATTAAATAAAAAAAGTCAAAAAAATAATAACTATTCTATAAAAAAAGAAAAAAACTAAAAAAATAATTAGAAAATTACTGGAGAATTCTTTTGAAACAAGCCAGTTTTTAAAAAAAAGTACCAGAAAAAATATATAAAGAAATTGAAAAAGAAATGAGTGAATACTCAACTGCAGTAAAATATTCACTATTAAAAAATTTGAAAGTATGAAAATTAAAAATGAAATCACTGTATCAATTTCAACTTTTTATAAATTAATACCAAAAAATATAATAAAAAGTAAAAAACAAACTGACATGTGCAATATTTGCAATGTAAAAGCTTCATTAGAAAAAAGAAAAGAAGATTTTAAAAGTAAAAAAACTACCATTACCAGAATCTATAAGCAATGACTTAAAATCTATTAATCAGCACCAAGACTTTTATCAGCATCAAAATAAAGAGTATAAAAAAGATATCAATGAATTAGATGATAAATCTTGTATTATAGTTATTGACTATAAAGAGAACTTAAAGGTTGGCAGTGGTCCAATTGAAACCAATAATTGTTTTTATTCAAAAAAACCTATTTCTTTGCTAGGATTTGCACTGGTATTTAAAGAAAACAATAAAATCAAATATGAATACCATAACTTTTTGTCTCAAATATTATCTCATGATTCTTTATTTTCAGGTGAATGTCTAATAAGTCTTCTTAATTTAGATAGATTTAAAAAAATAAATAATAAAAAAGTATGAACTGATAATGGAAATTATTTTAGATTATATGAATTATTATATTATTTATTTAAAAAAGCACCAAAATATATTAAGGGATCCATAAAATATAATAGGTTTGTTGAAAGCCATGGAAAAAGTATTGTTGATGGTCATTTTAGTGTAATATCAAAAATGCTAAAGGAAAAAGAAAAAGAGCTTTATATTAATAACATAAATGATCTTAGAAACATTTTTGAGCAAGAAGAAAAAAGAAAAGAATTATATAATTCAGTTTTACTTAGCTTAAATTTTTCTCAAAAAGGATTTTTTTATATTTATGAAAGAAACATTAGGCCTATAAAAAGAGAGCTTGAAGTTAAAAATCTGCACATTAATTTTTCATATTTGATGAAAGATGAGAAGTTATATACTTCACCTTTAATATTTAAAATTTTCTCAGAATATTTGGAGATAACTTATACTTTAAAATCACATGATGATATCAGAGAAACAAAAAGATCTGAAGATGCTAGTGATGTATTGAAGAAAGTTCATGAAGTTGGGTGGCTTACTAGAGGGTCTATTTCAAATAGAGTGATTAGTCTTTCAAAAACAACAACTTATTTTTCTAATACAAGTTAAGAATATTTATGGTGAGCCAAAGATAGGGTAATAGCATCTATAGTTTTGGGGCTGTTATTACTCTCCCATGCAACTCATTATAATTATTTTTAGTCTGTTAGTTAAATGAGAATATTTTCAGAAATTTTGAAAGTGGTAGCTATAATCCTATATAATGATAAATTGTCTTTAAAAGTTTCATCCAATCTAAAAATCAGTTAAAGCTTTGTAATTCAACTATACTTTACATAATTTGAATAAATTAATGCAGTATTAATGTAATCAAGTTATTAAATATTTGATCTGGCACCTAGGCATAACAAAGAAAATAATGACCCAAGTATTCAATAAAAACTTGAGATTCTACACTGGATATGATAATGGTATTTAAGTTTTTATTTTTGTTAAATTTATTTGTTATTGTCATATATATTTGAACTGGTGCTGATTGCAATATTTATGGTTCATTGTAAATCCGTACTTTGTTTATGAGCTCAAAATATTCAGCGGATTTAGGTTAACAAGAAGTATGAAAGACCCATACAATATAATTAATGTATTTTTCCATCAGTTTACAAACCTGAAGTTTGCATCTGGGAAACACTTTTTTAGAATATGGAAATGGAGGACAAGGAATAGTTTTGGATCCCATGCTTTAAGGTGGCTTGGGATCCCGGAAGAACGTTTTCGGTCATAGATTTTGGTTATAAATTGGTATAGTTTGAAATAGCAGAGCTATCTGTTAGAGTTTTATTTACAAGTGGAATTAAAAGGTTCTCGAATTTAAGGTCACCTTAAGCCTTACATGGAAGTAATATGGTTATAGCTTTTGAACAAGTTAGATAGCGGAATTAATATCTTGAGCAAGTCTGTTGAGCTAATGCTTTGAGAGT
>CAKOGF010000315.1:0-11859 GCA_933228935.1 Pemphredon lugubris
ATTAAATTTGTCATAAAAAACTTGGTAGTTTTTCTGTATATCTTGAAAGCCCTTGGGGTTGGGTGATAAGTTAGATTCCATTCAATTTATCAGTGAATCCATGAACCCATTTAAACTAGCGTGTAAGGTATTCATTTTGGTTGAGTATGTACTGCCTTTCAATCAAAGTCCAATTTCAATTATTTAAAGTGAAATATTCTTTGGTAACAGATATAGTGCTACCTGGATGAATATTGGTCTCTAGCAAAAGCGGAAAATCAGACATTCGAAAAATGCTAAAATCATACCGGGAAAGTCCCTAGCAATGCTCCCCATTCCCCCACCTTTTTTTGTTAAATAAAATAGTTTTTTAAAAAAAAATTAAAACCTTGGGATTATGCTTTATTTACTTGCATTATGAGTGGCTTGATTTGGTTATGTGTCTGTAATCACATAGCATAGTTTTAATCTCATCAATTCATTCTTGTATAGGCATCTTTTTTGTACATCTTCTTTTTATTAACCCATGAGTACATCTCTTCCCACAGTGCTCACTGGCTGTATTAGCCGCTGGATTTTGTGTTCCTTTCGTGATTATTAAAAAATAAAATTTAAGTGAAAATGAATTAAAGAATTGATTTTATTAGTTTTTTTATCTTATATGGACATTGAATTGATACTTACATACTCTAATTGTTCATTTTACAGATTCAAATATATAAATAAGTCTTTATTAATCTCAAAAATTTGCTTTTTAAATAATAAATTATTATAAAGCCAATTTTTTATATTTTATGCCATATGTAGGCACTCAGAATACTGTATTTCCTGCTTGTATTTTTGTGTGTTTATCAAGATTTTTCATCTTGGGAGAGTTATTTTTTATTGTAATTGTAGTAAGGAATTGGGGGGAAAGGGTTGTTTAAAGACAATCCAAGGTTACCAGTTGTGGTCAGATTACAGCAGGCTGACAATACTTTGTCCAGATCAGGGGAGAAACTTTTCTACTGCAAGTATTGACAAGGCTTTGCCCAATACTTGGATACTCTGACTACTATTTCCTTCTAGTATCAATACTTTGCCAATAGAGGGTGTTATGCATCCATTTCTGTGTTGAATTCTGATCAACCTCTAATCAGGAGAGCACTTTTTATAGGGTGTTTAAACCATCTTTCCAGGATTATCATCTGATGCTTCTAACTCTTATTAGCCAATCCTCTATTCCCAGACTGCCAATTTCAACCCCCAGAGTTAGACATCCATGCTGTACATGGCATGGGATCCCAATACTTCAATATATTGGTTCTAATTTAAGGCAAATGTATCAGGGTGCTGGCATAATCCTGTCTCTTACTGCAATTGATCAAGCGAAAGCCTGGAAGGTACTCAAATTGAGTCTGGATTGTGGGACAAGGACCTGGTGGCATCTCATCTATTCATTATTAGATTAGCAATCCAAATCCTCTGTTGATATCCAGGAATGGCCCTAGCTACTTGCCTAAGATTCCAAACCTAAGTTTGGCTGGGACCCTGTTCATCAGGATCATCTTTTGGCCAATCAGCTTACTCAAGCTAATATTGGTTGTTCTCAGAACAAAGGAGTTTAACTGGCTGACTAATTAATTAGTCTGATTCTATCACCAAGATTGTCTCAGCACTTTATCAAGCCTAGATGTTAGGATGCCACCTTTGTAATAATAGACTGCCATACTTAGGGCTTTAAATTAGTACTTATTCTATAAGGATTACCTTTTTCCTTGTCGCTTGGTTTTTCAATGTTGACCAGTTTTGTAACGTTGAAATTTGGCTACTATTCTTATATATTTTTTTCTATTCTACAATGATGCACTCACTTGTACAATAAAACCTTGGATTGCTAGACTTTGAAACACTCTTTTAACTCTTAAGGAGTGTTTTAAAATGTTTCTTTTATGTTTCAGAACCTCTGTGAGAGGTTTTAGCTGCTTGTTCATCTCTATATAAACTACTAAGAAAAGTAGGCTTCTACAAACCAAAATTCTTGTATTTTCCTTGCTTCAAAATTTATCTTGTTTTTTTGCTTTTCCTTTATTTTTTTTAAAAAAAAGAAAAGAAGAATAGCACTCATTTTATAAAAAAGGGTTAGGTTTTAAGTTTGAATCTTTAAAGTTAAATTTTCTTTTCATAAGGGAACTATAGTTAGATTTGGTAGTTTCTACCATTAATTTACTCTATGGTCATCCTGAGACCTTATTTTCATAATTATTTAAATTAAAGAACAATTTTCACAATTATATGTTTCAGTATTCTTATGGCTCTTATCCCAATATTGATGTTCCTTTTGTGACAAATAGAAGACTTATGAATACCTTATTATATTTAATTACCTTATGTTTATTACACTCAATTACTCCTTTTGTTACTCAGTATAGGCTCTTAGCTGGTCTGCTAAAATTAGGCTTACAGACAATTCCTACTTTTCTATACTTATTAAACTTGAATCCAAACACATTACATGCTTTGGTATACAACCTTGCACTCATATGAGCAAGGCCTTACATAGACAATGTCATTGATAATATGATAGTTCATTCAACCATAGAACTCAGAATTCCTGAAAGCGTGTTTATTTTTAAATTTCTAGGTAATCCAATGTTAAATATTATACTTCACATGTGACTGGGTAGCTTTTTTGTGGTCTGAGTTGCTATGATGCTTTATTTCTGAGTTTATTTTCAAACTACTGTGATTAAGTGTTTTTTATTAATATTTTACATAAAAATCATGTACACACCAAAAACTGACACATTTATTTTTAGTTTCTGAAACTTAATATCATGTCTCAATTTCATTATTTTGATGTTTGGCTTATTTTTGAATGTGTTGCAACATCTTCAATTACTCTCTCTTAGGCAAATAATTTCCTGAGATTCATCAGGTTAATCCACATGGACAGATTCCACTTCAAATCCTGATTCCACACATACCTTCTGGAATTAATATCAGGACAAAACTTTCCCTTGAAAACACATGACCACTATGATCTACATAGATGGCATGATACAATACCAAGCTATATAAGCTTATTCAATTTCCTCAATAAATATATCTATCTCTTCTCTTCAAATCTTCCCTTTTATTTCAGTATATATACTTCCCAGAAGTATATAGATGACACATGTATGATCCATTTTGCCTGTTAACACCATGCTTCTTATTAACTGTTTTTTACTGTTTTAAGAAGTCGTTTAATGTTAAGTTTATCCTGTTTAAGATGAACTATATTTTACTTATCCTCACAGCTGAAAACTACTTATGCTTTTCTGTGCATCTTCTAATGAGTATTTTTTTACTATCAAGGTATTTTTGAGGTTTTTATAAATACAAATAAAGCTTTATTTTGAGAAATCCGTGTGAGTTTGGTTTATTTTAATTTTTTTATAAAGTAAATTTTACATCTATATTTTACCTTGGGACTTGATTTTTCATGATAGCACTTTATAAATTTCAATAGGTATTTGAAATTCAATCTTGCTAAAAATGAGACTGAACTACTCAATTTTTTTAGTGAGATAATTGCTTTCACTCTTGGATGAGCTTAGTTTTTCATCTTAAAAACTGTAAAAACTATATTATTAAGGTGTAAAAGTACTACCAAAAAGAAGTATTGTATATCCAGCCAGGTGAATACTAGCTTTGGGGGTACTAACTTTTATTCATGCATAGTTTAAATTGAAACAATGGTCAATAATTCAATAAAATCCAAGCTCTCAAACTTATTTGGGAAAATGTAAAATCACTAAAGGAGTACTAGAAGCTTTAAAACTACTCCAACTGCTGAATAAAACCTTTCCAGGGTGAAGTCCCTGTATTTTATTGTCACTTGAGGTTTGGAACCAGTGAAGCTGCTACTTGCGTGGATTGATTCACTTTTTATATCCTATGAAGTTTATTTTTTCATTTACACATTAAAACTACAGTTTTTTAGAGACAACTAAGGCTATAAAAGACAAATTTAGGATACTTTTTATCTTCAACATTAATTAATATATGAAAGTTTAGACATTTTTATATTTCTATCATGGCTGAAAACTTCAGATGTAGGCACTTTTATCAAATTCAGGAGAGGGGATAGACAGAACACCAAGAGACTGACAAGGAAAAGCCTCAACACAACTATTAGAAGTGGTCAAAGAGGTAGGCAACAGTATATCAAAAATGGCATCTCAAATTACGCCATCTCAAAAAACAGCATATCAAATTTACGCTATCTCAAATTTATAATAGAAACAGCATCTCAAAATGGCATTTATAATATGGCATTTTAAATTATGCCATCTCAAATCTACGCCATCTCAAAATTATAGTAAAATGGCATCTCAAAAACAGCATTTCAAATAGAAAAAAACAATATCAAAGAAAATACTAAAAAACATATAAAAATATAATAATAAAAAACAAGGGTAGGCCAAAAGGACCCCAGAATTACATTTCTGCAATAAAAAAGGAGATTAATTAGAGGCAACATTGCAATATAAAGCACTGAAGTCAAAAAAGCCAGAAAGGCTTCTTTGGCCTTGTTGTTAGCAAATTAAGCTATATATTATATCTAAACTATACTAGTAGTTATTATATTTATGTATTAGTAAAAATAAGCAAAAAAAACAATAGCAAAGTGAGGATTTATTGGCAAAAGCAATTAGAAATTCTTGGATAAAGCAATAGAGATGGACTGGAGGTGCTCAAGTTTTCTGTCCTTTACATAGTACTTAAGCACTGCCTTGCTGACTTCTTGGTACTTGACCACAGCCTTGGTCTGCTTAGAAGGGAGGACATCCTTTGTTTGTATCCCAGTCTTGAACTGGTGGGCAGAGATGGACTGCTGGATCTTCAAGTGGGCCATGATCTTGTTAAACTTGGGCTTCTTGACCTGTACCCTGGTAGCAAACTGGCTATGCCACCCTTCAATAGAAGAGTTAGTCTTGATCAGGCCATCCTTAACCTGTCTGAAGCAGTTCCAGTTGATGTTATCACCTCCTTTTCTGATCTGGCGTGCCCCTTGAAAGACTCCAATCCATTGAGTTTCAAAGTACTCAATAAATAGACCAAAAGTTTCCTGGTTGGCAGTGATATAGGGATGGCGCATCAGCGCATCATAGAAGGCATTTACCTCCTCTTTTCTCACTAGAACCAGGGCAGCAAAGCAATTGAAGACATCTTTTGCCTCATGGGTACCATCAGCATTAATAAGCTCATTAAGAGCAGGGACTTTTTGGAGGTGGCAGCAGAGGGCTTGGCAGAAGTGGAAATAACATCCCTGGGGGGAGCTCTTGAAAACCTTGACAAAGGCATTGGCCTGGGCTTGCTCAAAGTCAACCACAAGGTGAGTGTGGTAGGGCATGCTCTCAGCTTCCTTTCTGGGGGCTTCTTCTTCTTCCTGGGAGGGGGTTTTCTTCTTTTATCCTCTGGTCTCCTTGGGCAGCTTCTCAATAGTTGGAATGATTTCATCCAGTTTACTCTTGAGGATGGTCAGGGCACGGACATAAGTGTCCTGCTTCTTGTTGGGGAGGAAATAGAACACCAGGGGAAGGACTAGGTTGCCTACCTGTCTGTGAATGTTCCAGAGCTGACTGAAGAGCTTGAGGCAGGTGGAGAAGGTCCCGTCAGCTAGCCAGGTGGTGCACATCAGTAGATTTTGCAAATCCTGACTGGTGGCAAAGCAGATGATGCGCTCCTGGGCATCAACACCATCATCATGGAGGAGGAACCGCTCTCCATGCTTTGACAGCTTCTGCTCATCAGTCAAAATAAGCTCGTCAATAGAGGTGGCACTGACTCCCTCTGTGCTCTGAGCGTACCTCTGGTCTATGAAGTATCACTGCAAATTGCTTGCATCACCAACAGAGGCAAGTTGTGAGTCATTGAGATTGAGGAGGGCTTCATTGGCAGCCTCAGTTGAGGTTTTATCCCTGGTGGTTGGGAGGACCTGGCAGAGGTACTAGTGTATAGGCTGGTACAGGACATCAAATGGCTCAGCACAGTCATGGTCAACTCTGAGTGTCTTAAACCTGGTGAAGTCATAGGTAGTGAGGCAGGCAAGACATCCAAGGCTCTCACACTTGAAGTTATGCTGGCAGAGAGGTTTCTTCTTGTCTTTACAGCTAAAGATGTACCCCTTATAGACAAATCCAGCGCCATCTTTTTTGGTCATGATGGGGTAGACCTTGGGGTAGGTGGTGGGGACAACAAAGGCGCCATGCCTGTTGCAGATGTTGCCAATAGTGTGTATATCTAACGCTTCAATATCTGCATTATGCGGAGTACCAGACTCAGGCTGCTGGTCTTCTTGTTCATGCTCTGATGCAGGAGTGGAATTTTGACTGAAGTGGAACTCCTCTTGAGGGTTGGAGGGGGAGTACACAAAAGGGGAGTGGGGAGGGGTGGGGCTGGTTTCTTCTGGCTCAGGTGAGGGGGTGGGGGTCTTGACAGGTCTTTTAGCCTTAGCAGGCTGCTTCTTTGGGGATGCATTGGCCTTTTTTTCTTTGGGGGGGGTATTCTTGTCTTTGGGTGCCTTGGACGCAGCTTTGGAAGTGGACTTGGGAGGCATCTAAGTGTGAATTAGTATCAAAAAAGTCATATTTATGGGGCCAATTTTTAAAGCAAAAAAATATATAGTTGTCAGTATAAAAAGTATAACTTTTTATTACATAATGTTGTAGAAAAAGATAAAGAATTTATTTTCTTAAAATTTGAATGGTTTTTACTATGTAAGATGAAACCTTTTACTTAGGGCAAAAGTACGTGAAAATCTAGGATATTTAGTAAAAACTGGCATTCAAGATGGCGTTTTTGAAATGCTTTAGTTGCAATGGCGTAAGCCAAAAACATAGGGATTTGGTATATTTTTTATTTTAGATTAAAAAATTGAACTGGTACTATAGCAAACATACTAAATTTTAAATCTAATATTTCTTGAAAAATAGCTTATACAACTGGGGTTAAAAAGTATCCAGTTGTTTAGAGAAGGTCTGAAAGTATATATTTGTCAAGTTTGTTATGATTTCTTACAATATTTAGATAAGTGACTTTATGTGTGAAAGAATGCTTTTATAGCGTTGAGACCAATAATCAAGATAGGGAATTCAAAATGATGTACTATTGTTACATATATAATTTAAGCTTATTTCATCATGTGAATTGTGCAAGTGAAAGTGATTGGTCCATACAAAACCCAGTGGAAATTGAGATTGTCTAAATTAAGATTGTGTAAATCAAGATGGCGCAATTCATGGCTTCAATATAAAACTCACTAGTAAAATTTTTTTCTGAGCCTAAAGTAAACACGTGCATATATAGATAAGCAATAAATTACATATAGCAAATATGGTTTAAAATAATAGATATATGTTCCTAATATTTGGAATAATATATTGGCACTGATTTAGGCTCATATTTTTATTATTCTCATTGGTTAATACTATGGCACACTTGTTGTTATTATGTAATATGCTCTATTTTAATGCTCATATGGGCTTATTTTATTTGATAATAGATGGTGTGATTCAAGATGACATAATTTTGAGATAGCGTAAACAGACTCTACACTATGTGATTTGCTATGTAAATAAAGTTAGTTGAATAAGCTTTTATTAATTCTAATTGTAATGACAAAATTGAGATGCCATATTTTCAAGGAGTCCTAATATAAATTTATACTCAAAAATTAACTATTTTATTGTTTATTTTATTTTTTTTGGCTTTCAAAATACTAAATGCAAAAAACGCCATCTCAAATTATTTTTGAGATGGCGTAATTCAAGATGCCATTTTTGAGATGGTGTAGCCTACCGTCCAGGAAGGCATTACGCTCATGTGAGGAATCAACTGTTTAGCAAGTTCTAATACAGTTAAATATTTTAGGCAGCTTTTTTATATTAATGGATAATAATTCCATAAAAGAAAAATAGTCTTTATTTATTAGATGAATTTCAGCTATAACTTTGGGCTTAGCTGTAAAGATACCCAAAAGAGGTAAGATTTGATCACCAAATAAAAGATAATATAGTGAATTAGTAGCTTATGGGTAAAAGTGTTTAATGGTTCTAGTATAATACATGTGAGCATTTTTTAACTGGGCTATAAGCTGCAGTTACAGAAATAAAATAACAAGAAATTGATTCTAGATAATCTTTATTGAAGAAAGAAAAATGGTTTTATACCTATTGATAGGCCACCAGGGGTTGGCATGTAAAAAGGGGTTTTATATGGGTGATCAGCAACACAGGTGACTTATTACATTAGGGCAACATAGGTGTATTGCTAATTGTCTTAATCAATGAGAGTTTATACAAGGGTATATTTTAGCAGTTGCCTATATTAGGCAAGGGATCAATTCAAGCCAGAAGATAGGTTCTTATCTGATTTCCTAGGAATTTGGCTCATAAAAACAGAATTCTTAATCATATTTGATATCAAATAAAGCAAACCTTTTAAATTCCACTAGCACCAATATCAATGAATTAAAATAAATAATTGTGTTGCAACTGATACTGGAACTTCAGTTGGCACCATTTCTCACAACACGCAAGGGGTGTCCTCTAAATTGCCCCAACCAAAATCAATAGCTCCTATTGAGGACAATAGTGGAATGTGGGTCAATACTTCCTAATTAGGCTCAAACCCATTTAAAGTTGGTAAACCATTGACAAGTTATTCCAGAAGATCAAACTCTATCTGGATCATGCCACCCCCTCATTATGCTGTGGCCTTCCCAAATAATATATTAACTACTAAACACAAATAAAGAATACAATCTCTTCTCATTCTCTGTTCCCTTTCTTGGACTTTTGTCTTCCCCAACACCTTACTGAACTATTTATAGTTCAGTTGCAACAATTGCAAGTGTAAATTAAAGTTAAAATATTATCAGTAAGATTCTTTTGAATATCTATGTTAATATTTTTTGGTCTTAAAGAAATAATGTTTATTTTCTGGGTTTTTTCTATCAGTTTTTACAACATGCTGATAATATTAGAATCTATATGACAATATATGAGCTTCTAAATGGTATCTAAATACAACAGTATGATGGTCTGCTGTAATAGATCAAGAAAAGAAAATTGGCAAGAATGTCTTTAAGCCATTTAGACAAGGCACTAGCAAGCAATTGGGATGGAAGGTGTCTATGAAAAGATCCACAGTTAACCAACAAGAAAGATCTGGTTCTTGGATTATTGATACTTCAAAAATATCCCAGATTAATATAAAAAATATGGTAAATTATCTCCCTTATGTGTCAAATTGAAAGGGATTTTTATGAGAAAATTCGATCTCTTTTCAGATAGCTGTCTGATGCTTCTAATAATTACTAGCCAACCTATCATCTCCAAGCTGCTAGTTTCGACCCCATGGTTAGGCTTCCAGATAGAATAGTAGCCTGTAATTAATTTATTATCATTATACTTGATCTTTTACTTATTAAGAATGCTATTTTTAGGTTATCATAAGTTTGTTTCAGATACAGTTATTGGGCAAATTTTCATTCTATACTTGAAAATTACATCTTAATTTGGTCTGGTCTAAACTCTATGCTTTGGGAAAGTAAACATCAACTGGGAAGGACCTTGTTCCACACTTAGGAATTAGACATCAGTTAGGCATTATTCCATCTATCAACACAGGGGACATTCTTGAGAAGCTTTTCCCTGTATGTACCCCTGCTGGTGATTTGTCTGCCTCATTGTTTCCAGATATAGAATGAATGGTATTTTATCTATTACATTATATGGGTATCTAATAAGAGTTGGTATTTTATTCTTGGTTGAAAGGATACAATCTGGTTTGGCAACTTAAGCACCATATGGAATAGATATTGTTGACCTGAAAGTACCTTGTCCAATATTATTGGTAGCTATTGGGCTCAGCTATACCAGTCGATCAATCTATTCATATTTTACCAGAGGAGTAGTTTTGGAGTCCAGTTAAAGATCCTGATGACACTTTGTTATTACTTTAGGCTTACCTTCCTAATTGGTTACGTTATTATTATTTATCATCTAGACTTATTCAAATCTTTCTTATTTCAATGAAGTTTGATATGGTTAGCTGGAAGTCAGGATTGGGATTAGATTTGTGCATGAAAAATGAAATAAAATCAGATATTTATTTGGATAGGTAGCCAATTATTAATACTTGATTTAAAGAGCTGCAAACAAGTCTATCTGTTTAGCTACCACTGTATTTTATAGTATACAGAAGGTGCTCATAGAGTCCTTCATAGGATATGTTTTCTTTAATCTCTCATCAGCTTGACTAATTAAGGATCACTCATATTTGCATATCTAAGCCTTGTGAAGACACTGATATTGATTATAAATTATGGTCAGACTTGATTAGTATAATAGAGTTGATAATTGTCAGGAAATTGGTAATTTAACTAATTAACAGATTCAACCAATAATTGCGGGCGCGCAGCCCAGCTGAACCAAGCTGAGTTTCAACATAAAAACGCGGGCGTACAGGCCGCTAGATTAGAAGGATCATAGAATCAAATCATTCCTGACATAAGAAAATCCCATATTCCAATGCACAAGATAGCTTAGTTACTATTTGTCAGTAACTAGCTTGCAGCTAAACAGAGTTCTTGCATATGCAACTTACATCATGACTATTCTGAATGTCAGTTTATCCTAAAAACTATGGGCCATCAGAGAGCCACCAAGGGAATAGTCTCTAGAAGAATCCACAAAGGATTGTGCCGCAAGGCCAACCGCCCAAGATAAATAGACCAGTAGTCTATTTGTCTAAGGCAGCTCTGATTGGATTGAAACAATCACCTCCACCAACTAGTAGCCAGCCAGGCTAGCTAGTCATCTGGGACGTGGCCCAGATTCACAGCTACTCCGCTCAGACTGAGGGATAGTTGCACAGCTACAGAAAGGATACTGAGCTGTGGAAGTCGTCAAGCAAGCTTCCATCAAAAACCCACTACCCTTGGACTGGACCTTCTGCCGCTTTGCCCTAATGCTACATGGTTGTAGGCTAAACCGGGTTATTGCGGGCCATTGGGCCAGTTGTTTATGAATAAAGATTAGTGTCTCTTATTTGTTGTCTTGTAGGGCTTATAAGATAAGCATAGCCCTTTCCTTGGATCCCTCCAGTAACATAACTCTATTAGAAGAACAAAAGGCAATACTGTCTCCATACAGTATAGTATCCTATATAAACAATATAGCAGTAATATGGAACCTTATCCAGATGTAGGGAGAATCATCCCATTACCTCCAGGCTGTGGGCCCAGTCAGACTTCCTACATCTGATGAACAAAATAACCCGGGCCAAAGGGAAACGCCAAAGCCACAGGTTCTCCTGTCACTTCCTAATGTTAGAATACATAGGACTTCTCTTGGCAGATGATTGATCTCACGGTCCGCGGATTTCTGACAATAATCATGGACTGTTAATACAAGGTGGATTTACTGCTATTAAATCCCCATGTCTATTGCTTTCTTCCAGTAAATTCCTATTTTACCCAATTACCACCAAAAATACATATGATCATCATCTACTGCCAGTAAATCTATCTAACTGACAGTTTCCAACAGCAGATCTACTAAGCTATAGTTTACTGCCAGTAAATCTTAATGAGCTAATCACTGTTGGCATCCGCAGCATCCATCTATTCTATCATCTATATCCAACTGATAAACTACATTACAATCCAGGGGAATATAACGGTGGTAAATATCTTGCTTGATAAACAATCAACTTAATTGCCTGATTCAAACCAGGCTTGTCTATGCCATAAGTTCTGATCTAATAGGCAGCATTCTTGTCACAATACCCTACCAATATATTACAAGCTATCCTCTGTCAGTATATTGTTATTTATTTTCTGCCAAT
>CAKOGF010000316.1:0-11836 GCA_933228935.1 Pemphredon lugubris
AAGGAGAAAGCGGCCACCGTTGTTAATGTTGCAACGAGCCTAACTCCTAACAAATTGACTAATAGTTTGATTGGCTCAACTTGACCCATTGCCAAATAAAGGCAATTTACCTTATCCACATCATGTTCTAGCGCCTCCAGAAGCCTACCACTCAATGACCCACCTATGTTATCCTAACAGGAGCAGTCATGGGACCCTCAGCGCAACAGGACCAAACATCCTTTCCACACGCCACATCCTGTGGCCTATCAAATGGGTATAAAACCCTTCTTCTCTTCTCAATAAACATATCCAAAAATCTTATCTTTCCCCCCTCTTTACTGCAGCTTTAGCGCAGTTACAACAGTGGTAGCAGTGGTAGGTTTTCCCCATCCTACCAACTCTTAAATCAAAATTACCATCTACACCCGCGCGCAGGAAGCACGCCATCAGCAGCTAATGGACGCCCTCCCAAATGGATGGCAACCCTATAAGTGGGTACTGTGGTCCCTGAAGGATTAACCATCTGGAATGGACTAGTCATACCCACTGCCCAGTTCAATGTCATCTCAGCCTTGGGAGGTCTAAACACACCTAGGCCAATGGCGGACCCCAACATCATGCCAGCCCATATTGCGGCACACCTAAGGGCTGCGAAAATTGGCTCCTTCTCGGGCTTGCGTATGGAAAATGCCAACACCTGGATGTGAGCTGCACAGAATAAGCTGGAATAGATGCAGTGTCCTTGCCGCTTCTGGATTCCCAAAGTGGCCATCCGTTTAACAGAAGATGCAGCCCTTTGGTCGGCGGAATGGCACAAGAACACCCCTATGGAGGACCAAACCTGGGAAGGGTTTCAAGAGGCCTTCCTGGCCAAGTTTGTCAAACAAATGTCTGAATTCCTGGTGGCACAAGAAATGCGCAAATTGAGGCAGACAGGGAACATCAAGGATTACATTTGAGCATGGGAGGAACTATGACGCTCCACCCCACCTGAGATGATCTTTGACAGCCCCTCTACAGTCTTGGCCTTCTGGGACAGCCTTAAAAACTACGTCCAAAGACACATGATCATGCATAACTGTGTCAACCTGGATAGTGCATACAACAAAGCCAAACTGGCTGCAGGAACCACGGACTCCTTGCATGAGCACACCCAAACCGCACACTCAGAAAAAGCGCAAACCAAAGGGCCCTGGTCCTCACAACCTGGCCGCACACAACACGCCCACAAACCCTATGACCGACCCCAATCCTCAGGTTCTGCGGCCCAAAGTAACCAAACCAACTTCCGTAGTAGCTTGGCTCAGGACCATGAGGATTTGGGAAACAACCAGGGGGCTCAATAAGCAAGTCAGGGCCCCACAGCAACCACAAACTTGCAGCCGGCCTCACCTGAATTACATCCCTGAGAAGTAGACCAAATCACCATGTGTGAGCTACCCTCAGGCAATGGGCTGCTCTTTGCTACGGCAAACAACAGCAATAAACTCATGTCCTATCCTTTCCAATTTTGAACATACAAGGGGCTTGCGCTACTTAACTCAGGAGCAGATTGTTCCCTTGTAAACAAGAAACTTGTCAAGCATATGAAACTGCCAACTGTTCCTAGCAGTATTAAAAGGGTTGATCTTGCTGACGGGCATTTGCTGCCCATTCACAAAGAGACCAAACCATTTACCATACAACTAGGGAAGGTAAACAGCACCATCAGGGCACCAGTCCTGAATTTTACACGCTATGACATTGTCCTTGGGCTAGATTGGTTAAAAAAGAACAACCCACATGTGGATTGGGTCACGTCAACGCTCACTGTGGAATGGGGTGGCGTACACCACCACATCTACCCCAGCTCCGCTGACAAACTACTTAGCAACCACATTTTTGTCAGAATCACGGAGTTGCAAGAGGAACAGGAAGATATTGGCAGAGTTGACTGGGACTCTTGCAGCTACAAATTTGTCCAATTTCACACCATAACAAACCAGGAGGATCAGATTCTCCACCCTGTTGTGAAGCAGTACCCCAAGGTTTTCCAAGAAGCCCTCCCAGGCTTACCACCTCATCAACACATTGAAAACTCTATCCAACTTAAAGGGAGCCTCCCCAAGGCAAGACCCATCTATAAGTTGACAGCCAATGAGGACAATGCCCTACAAAAGCATTTGAGTGAGGGCCTAGAAAAGGGACTCATATGACCTTCACAGTTCCCATACAGTGTGGTGGTACTCTTTGTAGCAAAGAAGGACAGGTCCTTACAATTGGTTACTGACTACCGCGCCCTAAACAAAGTAACTGTGAAGAATTGTTACCCCTTACCTCTGATTGATGAACTCTTTGATGCCCTCAGAGGAGCAACTTATTTTTTTAAAATAGATCTAACCGCAGGCTATAACCAAATCAGAGTCAAGGAGGAAGACATTCCTAAAACCGCGTTCCGAACCAAGTACGGTTCCTTTGAGTGTGTGGTCCTTAATTTTGGAATGACTAACACACCATCAATCTTTGTCACCTACATGAACAAACTCTTTGCCAAACATATTGGCTGACACGCACTGGTGTACCTAGATGATATCATAGTATATAGTCCCACCAAGGAGCAACACAACATCAATCTGCATGCAGTATTACAGACACTTAAAGAGAATAGGTTGCTAGCCAAACCCTCAAAGTGCATGTTCTACCAACAGGAACTACCCTTCCTGGGACGCCTTGTGGGAATGAAAGGCATATGTCCTGACCAGACAAATTCAAGGCCATTTGAGACATGCCACCACCTACAAACTGGTCAGAGCTCAGAACATTCCTAGGCATGATAGCATACTGCCAACGCTTCATCCCAGAATGTAGCGTACTGACCTCACCATTATTACAAATCACAGGCAAGAATTCCAAATTTGAATGGACCCCGTTACAAGACTACAACTTCCGCCAGCTCAAACAAAAGCTCATGGAAGCCCCATTGTTACAATACCCCATGCAGGACAGAGACTACCAATTAGAAACAGACGCCTCTGATATGGCCATTGGTGGAGTATTGCGCATTAAGAATCATGACAGGGAGTACCTTCCCGTTGCTTACAAATCCCGCAAGCTAAAAGACGTGAATGTTGGTACCCAATTCATGACAAGGAAATGCTAGCAATGGTCCACTGCCTAATCAAATGGCGCTTTTATCTGGACTGTCAAAAAGAGTTTACTTGTCTAACTGACCATAAGTCCCTCATGTACTTAAAAACCCAAGTAAATCTCGCCCGTTGACAAGCAAAATAGATGGAACTAATCCAAAGATATCCAATGCAAATAGAGTACAAATCTAGAGAGGAGTTAAAGGTTGCCAATGAGTATCCTGCTTGTATCTATGCCAAACCAGGGGGGTTGCAGGACTTGATCCTGACTGGCCCCTCCTGGTTATGCGCAACAAGAACAAAGGATTTCCAGAAGGTACCACCGAGCCCACTCAAACCATGGTTTTTAAAAATGATCATTTGTTTGCCAATGTCCACGGTGTACTCCACCAAAAGATGACGGATGGCACAAGTGTCCCATACATTCCTATATCACAAAGAGTAGATTCAGTTTTTAAATACCATAGATCTAGGCCATACAAAAGCACGCAACCTATTCAAATTCTTGAAATCCAAGTATTGGTGGCCCTCGTTATACAGAGACACCTTTGAATTGGTAGAGCAGTGTGAGATATGTGAGAAATTTGCTAAGAGCCAAACACCACCCAAGTCAGTACTCCCCATATCAATAAGCAAACCCTTCAAGGTCTGGGCCCTTGATATTGTGGGACCCATGCCGGGGAAAGCTAAATATAATAAAAAGTACATCATCACGGCTGTGGAATATGTAACAAGGTGGACTGTGGCTCAAGCAACCTGCCAACATACGGGCAACAATATACAAAGGTTCATTGGTAAGGAAATTATCTCTAAATTTGGTACACCCAATCTCTTGATCACAGATGGAGGCAAGGAACTCACCGCAGAGAAAACCAACATATACCTCACCAAACAGGGAATCAAACATACAGTAACCACGCCCTATCACCCCCAGGCAAACAGACAAGTTGAGAGGCTCAACGGATCTCTTGTACAAGCAATAGCCAAAATCTCTGCAGATGACCCAACCAAGTGGGCAACTCATCTCCCTACGGCATTGATGGTATGCCAGGTATGGCGCAACACAACAACAGGCTATAGCCCATACAAGATGGTCTTTGGTGCTAAACCCAAGATCAAAACCACTAACAATGTTGCCTGCCTTGTCCTACCCAATAAGATACCAAGCAGAGATGAGCCCCAAATTGTTGCTATCCAGTCCACTCAGCTGGAAAGGGAGGCCAAAAGAATAAAAGCCATGGAGCGGCCCCTTCTCCAATGGTTTGAACCTGGCAATGAGGTCTGGGTCTTGAACCCATATAAATCCAAGCTTCAACCCGAGAAAGTAGGCCCTGCTATCATCCTCCAAGCATACCCAAACAACATATACCTTGTTCAAGCACTTGGGAAATGACGTAAAGACAAAGTAATGCACCATGATTGATTACGGCTCTGTAAGGCCAGGATTAAACAACAAGAAAGCATCATCCCAGCAACACCACAACAGCTTTAACAGTATGGTGCCAGGGCACCAGACGACCTACCTCCAGACAACTTGGATGAAGCTGTCCCTGGGACCCAAGGGGGGGAAGGTGTTGCAACGAGCCTAACTCCTAACAAATTGACTAATAGTTTGATTGGCTCGACTCGACCCATTGCCAAATAAAGGCAATTTTCCTTATCCACATCATGTCCTAGCACCTCCAGACACCTACCACCCAATGACCCACCTATGTCATCCTAACAGGAGCAGTCATGGGACCCTCAGCGCAACAGGACCAAACCTCCTTTCCACATGCCACATCCCATGGCCTATCAAACGGGTATAAAAACTCTTCTTCTTGTCTCAATAAACATATCCAAAAATCTTATCTTTTTCCCCTCTTTACTGCAGCTTTAGCGCAGTTACAACATTAAGATTATTTTATTAAGCGTTTTTCTCATATTTTTATACCAGCCTTTGGTACTTCCTTTGCTGAAAACCCCTTCCTGGGAAATCCATTCCTGATTTCCAACCTTGAATGGTGACATACTGTGTCAACCAATCAATACCAACCTATAAAGACCACCATAATCTTATTCCCTATGAATTGATCTTGTTAATCCCTTGAATCACCTGATCCAATTCCTGGGACATTGTCCAACCATATTTGAAGTGTTTGTCACCCCAAATATAGCAACCAAATGAGATACCCTTATCTCAGAATCCCTATTCTTAGCCCCACCTAGGAACTAAGTGATCCATCTAATCAAGACACCTTTGTCCTGACCTTGACACAGTCAAGCCAATAGTTGTACCCTATAATTGACTTCCCATCAATCACAGCCAAGTACCTGTTAACTAAACCTTCCTGGTATAATTAATGCCCTGGAGACACCAAGTCTCACTGTTTTGAACCTCCAAAAACAGTTAACTAATACCCTTAATCAGCACCTGCCAATTAATTCCTAGGTATTTTCCTAAAAACCACCACCTTGGTAACTTCTTTGACCACCTAGGTCAACCTAATGCCTCAGTGCCTTGGTGCGCCCATGCCTGAGCACCCCAGCACCTGGGAAAACTGCTAGGTGGTGTGTAACGATTTGAAGCTCCGTCAGAGCATAAACTCCTTATTTTTTTGGGCCGTCGGGCTTGTTTTTCCGCTGCATAGCAGCAATTGGCTTTGATCGACGCTGCTAAGCAGCATATCAGTTGTTTTACTGCTGTGTCTTCTTCTTTTCTTTTTTTCCCTCTCCTGTTCTTTTTTTGGCCTTTGGGAGGGACCTATCACCTTGGTGATCCTCTGCTCATATTTTGGGGCAGTTGGACCCAAAATCCTATAAATAAAGCTGGTGATGAAGAGTAAGCTTTAAGCTGAAATTCTAAGTGGTTCTTACCCACGCCCATTTTATCTTCAAATTTCTTTAAATCTTTATTTTTATTTTCTTTTTCTTTTATTTTCTTTATCTATATTTCATTCCTTCCCTTATGGAGTTTATAGGACAACAAGCCATGAGCTTGTTGTCACCTTTCTTATCTTTTAAAGAGGCTTTCACCTCACAGATGTTGAGATATTCAGATGGTGAATATCCCAACGTTGATATTCCATTAGTAACCAACAAGTCTCTTTTTAACACTTTGTTTTATCTTTTATGCTTAGGACTAGTTAATTCAATGACTCCTTTTGTTTCTCAATATAAGTTTATAGCTGGTCTGGTTAAGTTATTATTACAAACGGTTCCAACCTTTTTGTACCTATTGAATCTCAACCCTAATGCTCTACATGCTTTAGTCTATAACTTATCTCCTGTTTGGGCAAGGCCCTACATTATTTCAGCTTCTAGCGGAGTTAGTCCAGGAAACACCTTTTCTACTTCATCTATAGTGATACTAGCAATAGTTTTCTCATTAATTCTTGGAGTTTTTATTTCCCTTTTGGTTTTTCTTTTTGGCTGGCTTTATGATAAGGTCTTTAATAAGCCAACTTTATCTATTCCTAATTCCTCTCACACTACACAGACAGTTGTACTTCACAACCTGGCTTCCTTTGCTTCCACTTCTACTCCTCCAAATATTTTCAATATTTTGGCATACGCCCAAGCTCATTTCACTGCCTACAGCAATGATTTTCCCACTGATGCCCTTAAAGTTCTGTATTTAGCTGAGAAACTCACAGGACACTATCAAGACTGGTTTAGTAATTATTCAGTTTGCAACCCATCTATACTTCAAAATTATGACCAGTTTGTCTCATCACTCTTGTCCTTTTCTGGTGAAGATGAGGACACCTTTTCTGCTTCCTCATCTCGCTTTGCTGGATTCAACCAAGGCTCTCTTCCCTTGGGAGATTACAACCGGAAGTTTCGGGTTCTTCAGACAAGACTACAGGCTTCTGATGCTGAGGCTTGTAGCTTCTACAAGGAGGGACTTAATCCTGGCCTCAAGGAGTTCCTTGTACACCACGAGTTGGCTGATGAATTTGAACCTCTCATCAAAGAGGTTGTAAAATGGAACAGAAAATATCTCCTGACTAATTCTGCTCCTTCTAAGCTATCTTCGTCTGCAAAGTCCTTTTCCTCCTCTAGACCAGTTCCTATAACCCCTCCCCCTGGCACTGAACCAAGACCAGGAGGGGTTTCCGCCTTACTGCTGAGGAAGTTCTTAGAAGAAGAAATAATAACCTTTGCTCATATTGTGGATCAAAGGATCATCTCCTTCTTACTTGCCCCCTTTCTAAACGAGTTATTCCTAACCCTGAGAAGGGTCCAACACTCACTTCTCTTTCTCTTCAAGATGTTGCGCGTTCTCCTACTATTCTTGTCACCATCCATGGGCCTCTTGGTAAGGTCAAGGTTCTTGCTCTCCTTGACACCGGTGCAGATGCCAATTTCATTGAGGAAAGACTTGCCAATCTGGTAGGACTTTCTTCTTCTGGCGCTCTCAATGTCAAGGTGGGTAATGGCACCTTTACAGATGCTACTACTATTACTCATCCCATTACCATTGATTTGGAAGGATCCCCTTTCCGAGTCATTTGCAATTCTTCTCCAAATTTATCATTTCCCTTTATCCTTGGTTTCCCTTGGTTGAGAGAGTCTCTTTTGAATTTTGATCATCCTAATAATAGGATCACATTTACCTGCAATGATACTGTTAGGTCAATTTCTCTAGTTTCTGGCACTCTCCACCCATCACTCCTAGAAACAGGGCTCACTAGCATTTCCGTCTCAGTTCCCAATCTTTTGTTCTCCAATGCTACTGAGGGGTTGCCATCCTGTTTTCTTGACTACCAGGATTGCTTCAGCGAGGAGGAGTGCAATGTGTTACCTCCACACAGACCTTATGATATACAAATCAACCTCAAGCCTGGAACTGTTCCTCCTTGGGGGAGACTTATTCCCCTTTCTGATGCGGACAATTTTCTCCTTAAAGAATACATCAATAGGGAACTTGCCAAGGGTTTCATCTCTTGTTCTACTTCCCCTTGCTCCTCTCCTATATTTTTTGTGGTAAAGTCTGATGGCTCTAAACGTCCTTGTGTAGATTTTTGGGCACTCAATGAGATCACCATAAAGGATCATTGCCCCATTCCGTCTGCTGAGGCTCTTACAGATTGCCTTGTAGGAAGCCGCATCTACACCAAGATTGATCTTTGTAGCGCTTTCAATCAGGTTAGAGTTGCTTCTGGCCATGAATGGAAGACGGCTTTTTGCACCCCTTTTGGCCTTTATGAGTATAATGTCATGCCTTTTGGTCTTTGTAATGCTCCTTCTACCTTCCAGGCCCTCATGAATGAGGCACTTCTTCCTTTTCTGAATGAGTTTGTTGTTGTCTATTTAGACGATATTCTTATATATTCTTCTAATTCCACTGATCATATTTCTCATGTTAAGCAGGTGCTTCAGCGTCTTCGAGAGTATAACCTCTATGCAAAGGCTTCCAAATGTTCTTTTTTTCAGACGGAGGTTGACTTTCTTGGATATGTTGTTACTCAGAATGGGTTTGCAGTTGCACCTAGCAAAGTGGAAGCTATTCAAAATTGGCCTGTTCCTACTACTTGCACCCAACTTTGTGGATTTCTTGGCCTGGCTAACTACTGCCGTAAATTTGTGGAAAATTTTTCTTCTCTCGTTCTTCCTCTTACGTCTCTTACTTCTCCTTCTGTTACTTTTGTATGGTCTTCTAGTGCTCAACAGGCTTTTGAGGCTACTAAGGCTGCCTTTGTTTCTACTCCCGTCCTTCTTATGCCTGATCCCTCGAAGCCTTTTGTTGTCGAGACTGACGCAAGTGATTTTTCTGTTGGAGGCGTGCTGCTTCAGCTTGGGGGGATGGTGAGCAACATCCTGTTGCTTACTTTTTGCAGAAGCATCTCCCTGCTGAACGAAATTATCCTGTACATGATAAGGAGCTTCTAGCAATTCTTAAAACTCTTAAGCATTGGCGTTGTTACCTTGAGGGCCTTGAGAAGCCTTTCCTTATTTACACAGATCATAAGAATCTTCTTTACTTTACTGAGAGCCGCCGCATTTCTCAACGCTATGCTCAAGGGGTGCTTGAACTCTCAAACTTCAGTTTTGGAATTATCTACAAGAAGGGTGCTCTGAATACGCTACCTGATGCACTTAGCCGCCATCCTTCCTCATCTGATGGTGATAAGGAATATGAGAAGCTTAATACTAAGATGGTCCTTTTGCCTGAGAGTTTCCTTTCCCTTAATGTTATCAGCACTACTTCTCCCAATATTATCAAAGAGATACATTCTTCCCAACTCTCCGAAGAATTCTCCTCACAACTTATTGCTCTCTTGTCTAACAATGTAATGCCAGCTAATCCATGTTTCTCTCTTAGAAAGGGAATACTCTACTTTAACAATCTTCTTGTTGTTCCTTCTCCTAAGTTACAACAATCTCTTACTATCACTTTCCACGACTCTTTGGCAGCTGGTCACTCTGGATACAAGAAGACACTTGCCAAACTTCATGATCATTTTTGGTGGCCTAAGATGTCTTCATATGTCAAGAATTATGTTAGTAGTTGCCTTATTTGTCAAAGAAGCAAGCATTCTACTCAGAAACCTATTGGGCTTCTTTGTCCTCTTCCTACTCCTGAAGGTCCTTGGCAGTCTGTTTCTCTTGACTACATTGTCCAACTTCCTTCCTCCAATGGATTTGATGCCATTCTGGTAGTTGTCAATTGTTTCTCTAAACAGGCTATATTTGCTCCTTGTAGTTCAGACATTACTGCAAAACGTACTGCTTTGTTGTTTGTCAGTCATGTTTTCATTCATCATGGTACCCCAAGAGACATTGTATCTGATCGCGGTCCTTGGTTTCTGTCTCTCTTTTGGAAGGAGTTTATGTCATTATTAGGGGTTCATCTTTCTTTAAGTACTTCATATCATCCTCAGTCTGACGGACAAACTGAACGTACCAATCAGACTTTAGAGAGTTTTCTTTGTTGCTTTTCTAATGAACAACAAGACAATTGGGCAATACATCTCCCTTTAGCACAATATTCATATAATGCTAACTTCCATTCCTCTATTGGTATGACTCCATTCATGGCTAATCTGGGATATACCCCATCTTTTGTTCCATCTGTAATTTCCTCTTCTTGATCTCCCCTTGCTGAGGATTTTGTCAAACAACTACAGTCACTACAAGCTTCTTTGAAGAATAATCTTTCTAATGCCATTGATCTTTATAAGAAGAATGCTGATAAACACCGTCAAGAGGGAAGACAAATCTCAGTACACAATTTAGTTTATTTAAACACCAAGAACCTGCCTATCAAGTGGCCTTCCCGCAAACTTGGGCCACGTTTTATAGGTCCTTTTTCTGTGCTGGAAAGAATTGGGAGGGTAGCTTACCGCCTCAAATTGCCTCCAGGATATAGAATTCATAATGTTTTTCATGTTTCTCTCTTGAAACTTCAGACTAGGGACCCTCCTTCACATCAGCTCAACAATCCTCCTCCTTCCCAAATGATAGACGGCACACCTGAATATGAAGTTGAATCTATCATCGGTCACCGATACCACTATTGTAAGCTTCAATTCCAAGTTATGTGGAAGGGATATACTGTTGAGGATAGCTCTTGGGAGCCTGCTGCCAATCTTACTGGTTGTCAAGATTTATTGAGTCTTTATATCCAAGCTCATCCTGAACTTGGATCTGAGGGGGATAATGTAACAATTCGAAGCTCCGTCAGAGCATAAATTCCTTATTTTTTTGGGCCGTCGGGCTTGTTTTTCCGCTGCATAGCAGCGATCGGCTTTGATCGACGCTGCTAAGCAGCATATCAGTTGTTTTACTGCTGTGTCTTCTTCTTTTCTTTTTTTCCCTCTCCTGTTCTTTTTTTTGCCTTTGGGAGGGGCCTATCACCTTGGTGATCCTCTGCTCATATTTTGGGGCAGTTGGACCCAAAATCCTATAAATAAAGCTGGTGATGAAGAGTAAGCTTTAAGCTGAAATTCTAAGTGGTTTTTACCCACGCCCATTTTATCTTCAAATTTCTTTAAATCTTTATTTTTATTTTCTTTTTCTTTTATTTTCTTTATCTATATTTCATTCCTTCCCTTATGGAGTTTATAGGACAACAAGCCATGAGCTTGTTGTCACCTTTCTTATCTTTTAAAGAGGCTTTCACCTCACAGATGTTGAGATATTCAGATGGTGAATATCCCAACGTTGATATTCCATTAGTAACCAACAAGTCTCTTTTTAACACTTTGTTTTATCTTTTATGCTTAGGACTAGTTAATTCAATGACTCCTTTTGTTTCTCAATATAAGTTTATAGCTGGTCTGGTTAAGTTATTATTACAAACGGTTCCAACCTTTTTGTACCTATTGAATCTCAACCCTAATGCTCTACATGCTTTAGTCTATAACTTATCTCCTGTTTGGGCAAGGCCCTACATGGTGCATCTTTTCATAAGATTTTGCTGTGGTGGCACCTTGAACCATTAGGAAATTTTATAAGTGGTATTTTCTTCACCTTTTCCACCAGGGAAAGAATAAAATAGCATTTATACCATTTATCCTAAATAAAAATTCAATATATGGGGAATCTTTATTAACCAATTTTGCCAAGTGACAGTTGTACAGTCACATGATCCCTTCCTCCCTTTCTTGAGGTGTTTCTTCCACGGTCCTGATCTTGATAACCCCAATTTTCCCATGGAATGGTTTCAAGAACTGAGGATAGACCCAGGACCATTCTTCACCAATAGCTGCACCAACTCCTCATATTAGGTAATTGGGCCCTTG
>CAKOGF010000317.1:0-11780 GCA_933228935.1 Pemphredon lugubris
TAAGAAGGATTTAGTCCGTTTTATTGGTGTGCTAGCTGACATTTGCTACGCTAGCTTTAAGTTATTGAAAATGATATCATTTGGATAAATTTTTGAAAGCCTATTGATGATCTGCTAATTTTTCTATCCTCCTCACAAAAGAAGCTATGGATTTCGATCCATAATCAGCTTTTTAAGTTTTAAATCTTGATTTACTCGGAAAAATGCTGTCCATTTTTCATTTCCGTAAAGAAGAGTTAGCCTTTTTTGCTTACTTTATCGCATTTAAACAGATCAACTACTTTGTTTGTTAAAATATATTATCTTCTAGGCTCTAAAGGGTTACCTTGTAATGTGAATAATGACTACATGTTGCTCGAGCTTTCGGAGCTGATTGATGGTACAGAAGCTCCTCATCCGGTGGTTAGAGCAAGGGCTGCCATGAAGGCTTCTATAATCCGCAAGCAAAGGGGTCATTCACTATATTACAATATCGATACTCGAAACGAGGTAATTCGAGTTCATGAGTGATAGTTAATATGAACCTTAGCTCGACGCAATAACAAATGGCAGGTTTGCTTCCAATACTGAAGGTAACTTTTGGCTTAAAAGGTTACTTATATCTCTTAAGGAATCCAGGCTCCTAGGCCCACCAAAAGGTACTTTATGTAGTTATCTGGCTAACCTTAAGAAACAAGGCAGACGAGGCGAGGATTTTGCTTCAAAGTATCGTCAGCCTATTGCTTGGTTTTGGATCAGACATCTTTGTATTCAACAACATTTCATCACAATTTGAAACGAGGCTAGATTCGCTGCTGTCCTCGGAGGATAACCAAGTGCTTGAGTGCGCAAAGCAGTTTAGGAGTGCTAGCCTTTTGAGCCTCTTGCAACGATTTACTGCTTTCGGAACTTTGCATAAAAAATTGGCCGAAATAAGCACAATATATACCGACAGCCCCCACGAATTCGGTGTTTTGGGGGCTTCATTTGGAAAGGCACTTGGAAGTTATTTGCATATTGTAGGCATGATTGTCATATCTGCTTTTTCGGATATCTTGCCAAAACTAGAGGCACATTCGCTACTTTTAATATGGAATCGCTTGCAGACGACATTTGAAGTCTTTCAGGCCTTGGCTGGATTTTTCAATGGCATCACTGAGAGCCCAGTGCTCTGGGATAGCATCCCCAGGCGTGAGGCAGTGCTGGATAGGCTATATGGCTTTATACGAAAGCATATGGCATATCCACTCACTCTCCCCTTATGTGTTCTTTATAATATGTATTCCCAGACATGTACCCCCTACTTCACATGGATCTCTGATGTTTTATGCATACCGCATAAATCCCGTTGTAGTTCTTTCTCGAGTCATACTGCTCCAAGAGATGACCCGTTTGAGGAATTCTTTATTTCCAGCAGTGATTCAAACTGCGATCAGATTGGTGAATTCCCAGAATCCTTGCTTGATTGGGGCCTAGTCCAGAAGATCCTTGAATCCATTCAAGGCCTGAAAATCCTTAAAGAGCATTGTCCTAATCATCCCATCTTCCAGGAGGGTTCCCCAGCAGACCCATACTTGGCATTGAGGTTCTCCAGCGATGCTCTGCTGGATTCTTCAACCCTGTGGAAGGCTCGTATTTACCAAATGGTTGAAACTATCAAGCGCTTTAACACTACTCTTCCTTCTCCTCCTCTAAAATCTTACCTTTACGCTTATCAAGGCAACTGTAAAAAACTTCAAATTCCATTTCGAGAATCTGAAAGCTATCCTATTGACTATGCGTTGTTTTCTAAGCCTCCAATGTCCTCTTTGGTAGGCTGTACCGACATAAATATTCAAAGCATTGAACAACTCATCAGAACCAGAGACTCGTTTAGACCTGACCAAGACAACTTTGATCAAATTTCCGAAAGCCTGCTGGAACTCAACCTAATCATTGATGCTTCTTTTAAAACCAAAGTTTACGAGCAATGCCAATTAATTAACAGATCTGTCCATCATTACATGCTTAAGCTTGGAGGGCTAGAGCAGCACTTAAGCCTTCTGGAAGGTTTCTTCCTTCTTTCACATGGCCCCTTTGTATCCTCCCTTGGCCCTTATTTGGCCGATGCTCTTCAAATCGACTGCCAGGTATCTCCACATTCTCTTATGAACAGCCTTTCCATCATGCTTGAGCAAACTTTTTCTGAACATCCCCTTGGCTGTCTTTTCCCCACCAAAAACCCTTTTAAGTTCACCTTTGCACTTGGACCGGGAGACTTTCTTTCATCAATAGGTCTTATACTGACCCCTGCTCCTCCCATCGACAATGTCATCGATCAAACCATGCTGAAAGCATACGAGAAAATGTTCAAGCTGCTTGCTAAGCTTCATGGCATCGGTGTACTTCTTTCCCGCCAGAGGCCACCTAGATGCAGTAACAGAATCGTATTTCTAGCCTACAAAGCCGCTTCCCATTTCATCACAAGTCTACAGTATTATATGTATGACAGGGTAGCTCGTGCTCACCACAAGTCATTAAAAGCTGCTTTCGTCACTGATCCCTTTTCTGGACTTTTAAGCCAAGCAGATCCTGACCTTAGTGGTATTACTTTCTTGATTGATACCCAGCAGAAATGGACAAGGCACATGCTTTTGTTTGCACTCTGCGATGCTACCCTCGTTACTGCTGAAGAATGCCTTGGTAAATGCATCAAATCTACTCTTGAGATAGTCTCCCTTCTGATACAAGTGTATCCGCGTGAAACTAAATCGGATTTAGCTAGGCTTTACCATTTGGTTGGTAAATTTCAGAACGAAAGGACCCAACTGGCTGCTGAGCTCAAATTTGCCGTAGATCACCACGAGTTCTGTGGTGCTGGCCATAACGGCTTGGATCCGGGCCTTGATAATCCCTTTCTTCTTCTAATATCCTTTCTCATATGAATTCATCTCTACTCCCTCGAAACTAAACTTTCCTTGAATCACACAAGCTGAAACAGCAAACACCATGTAATTATACTTAAGGCTGATTATCAAACGCATTTCCGTTTTTTCTCGCCACGAGTAGAGATGCTGAAGCAGGTATAGCATATCTGCTTGTTGACTCGATTCTAAAAGGCTCATGAAGTTTTTATTTTAAGCCTAGAAGAGATAGCGCAATAAATAACTAATAATTGCTTAATTAAAGCAAAAGCCTTCTGATTATGGTAGCCTTGGTCTTAATGGCTTAATAAGCTACACTTTAGGCATTGGAAATGCTCAATATAGTTTCAAGAGTTTATCAATTTGTAGGGACTGCCTTCAGGAAAAGGCAATATCCGCTCTTTTCGAATAAGTTGGACCCAGAAAAACTATAGCCAGCTGTTCTCAAATGTCAAGTGAGGGTTTAAAATTATTTTTAAAGAGTATCCTGGACTTTTTTTACAACAGATACAAAGTTTGAGTAGGCTTACATTAGTCTTTAGGGATGAATAAGGTATTCACCCCCTTAAGGCCCTGATTTGCAATGGTATACTTTTCAGAGCTGTTGAAATGGGCAAACCAAAGTTAGTTCAGAGAAAATGTAAGTTACTCACTAAAAGAATAAAGATTAAGTACATAATTAAGCATAGATTAATGGCAATAAAGGGTTACTGGGTGAATGCAACCAAATGCACATGTATATTAAGCATACAACGCACTCATCTAAATTTTTATTATAGCCACTTTGGTTTAAACTAGACATACAGAAAGGGTGCTCTATAATTCAAAACTCATCCATGAATATAAGAGTAATATCAGATCAAGCTCATATGCTCAAGGCCAAACCACTAAAAAATCACTTGCTTCAATATCTCAGTGCTGAGATTTCAAATCAATGTATATAGGCTGAAAAAATATTGGATATTGTTGCAACATCTTCAATTGCTCTCTGTCAGAAATCTGCGGGCTGTGGGATCAATCATCTGCCAAGAGAAGTCCTAAGTATTCTAACATTAGGGAGTGGCAGGAGAATCTGTGGCTTTGGCATTTCCCTTTGGCCCGGGTTATTATGTTTATCAGATGTAGGAAGTCTGACTGGGCCCACAGCCTGGAGGTAATGGGACAATTATTACTATATCTGGACAAGGTTCCATATTAATGTTATATTGTTCATATAGGATATTATACTGCATGGAGACAGTATTGCCTTTTGTTCTTCTAATAGAGTTAGGTCACTGGAGGGATCCAAGGAAAGGACTATGCTTATATCATAAGCCCTAAAAGACAAAAAGTAAGAGACACTAATATTTATTCATAAACAACTGGCCCAGTGGCCTGCAATATTCTGGGTTAGCCTACAGCCATGTAGCATTAGGGCAGAGCGGCAGAAGGTCCAGTCCAAGGGTTGTGGTTTTTTGACAGAAGCTTGCTTGACAACTTTCACAGCTCAGTATCCTTTCTGAAGCTGTGCAACTATCCCTCAGTCTGAGCAGAGTAGCTGTGAATCTGGACCACATTCCAGATGACTAGCTAGCCCAACTGTCAGAAATGACAATGTGCCAGCTTTCCCAACACCTAATAAATTAGACAAGCAGATGCCAGCCCGCCCATGCAACAATGATATCAAATCCTGTTGAATGACAATCCCTTTGATGTCTAAAATTGGCAATGCTGACAAAGAGCTGCCAAACTCAATGCCTGAAAAGGATCCAATTAAGCTACCTAAAGGGGACGGCAAGATGCCAGCTGCCAGTCTTATAGTTCTGAAGGCCTCTCCTGTGACCAATAAGAGACCTGGCCCTGGGGCCTCTATGGACCAGAAGACCACCCTTGAAGATGCTACTATAGAACAGAAGGAAGCAACCCTTTGCCTCAAGGAACCAGCCAATGGAAGCCATTCCATAGCCAGTGCCTTGGACAAAGTTCTGCCACCCTCCTGTTCCAGGAACCCCAACACTGGGAAAGACCCCCTATGGCTGATGAGAGATCTGGCAGTAGGGTCCTATATGAACCCATGGATCCTACTCCAGACATCATCACCATTTTCAAATAAAGGTTATGAGACATTGGGTCTCTCAAATACTGCCATATTTTATCCTTGTAGTTTGTCAGTTTAACCAGCACCCTAGCGTACCCATCAGTCCTGCATCTACCCCCTTAGAATGCACAGGAACACCCACCAGAATCCCACCCAAGGCCGCCTACAGTGCAATCATCCCTAACTTGCACCCAGTCCAAGACCCCATGGCCCATGCCCCTAAATCCACTAGACACCCCCCCCGCCTGTTGCCCTACAATTAGACATGAAGCCACCTGTCACCCCTAAGCTCATGCCTATGCCCTCACCTGACCTCCTGCTTGACCCTTCCAGCAAGCTGCTTGGAATTGTGTACATCATCCTCACCTGGGTGGTGGAGGCTGTTGTGCTGCCTGCTGGTCCCGGTTGTGGGCTGGGAAGTCCCTCTCATACCTCCTTAAGTTAGCTCCAATTGTGTGGTGGGCCCTGCCTGCCAGTCCAACATCCCGCCCTATGCCTGGAGATGGGGTGCCACCTGTTCATGATTAGATCCCTGACACCAACTGGCTACTAGTTGTTAGAGGTGATTGTTTCAATCCAATCAGAGCTGCCTTAGACAAATAGACTTCTGGTCTATTTATCTTGGGCGGTTGGCCTTGAAGCCCAATTCTTTGTGGATTATTCTAGATATTTTTTCCTTAGTGGTGCCCCTGATGGCCCACAGTTTCTAGAATAAACTGAAATTAGGAATAGTCATGATGTAAGTTGCATATGTGAAGACTCTGTTAGCTGCAAGCTAATTACTGAAAAATAGTAACTAAGCTATCCTTTTCATGGGAATATGGGATCAGCTTATGCCAGGAATGATTTGATTATATGATCCTTCTAATCTAGCGGCCCATGCACCCACATTTTTATGTTGAAACTCGGCTTGGTTCAGCTGGGCTGCGCACCCGCAATTATTGGTTGAATACATTAATTAGTTAAATTACCAATTTCCCAACATTTTCTATCAGGAATAATTTGTCAAGAAAATGGTTTGAATTAATTATAACTGAGGCTATTTGTAAAGTTCCTGGCTCCCCCCTGGCACTAAATAGGGAGTCTTTCCCTAAAAGTACTAAGAAATGCCCAGGAAAGCCTGCTTTGCCTCTCTCTAAGCTTGAAGACTTGGCCCATACTGTGAAAGAGAGGTATATATTGGCATACCCCCACAATTCTGTGGAGACCCCAGTGGGCATGTTGGCTCCCACATTGTTAAGGATAAGTGAGTAGCACTAGCTAATGAGAGGCAATGTGGATGGGACAACCACATAACCAAGAGAAGTAGAACTAACAAAGCACTTTGAAGGCAAGGGGTTAAAACATTGGAACCAAATTTTGGAAATTGTGCCAAACTAATTAAGATTGAAATTAGTAAAAAAACTTGGAGGAGGGAGTTATTGGAGTTCAAAATGTAGTAGGATAGATAGATGGCCGGGGAGGGGGCTGTCACCTTCTTAAAAGCGGAGAAGAGAGCACAGCCAATTTGCTGAACACTGGGGCTAGTAGGCCCAGGTATTCTGACATGGACACTTTAAGGGTTGTGTTTAAATGTTTGTTTTATTCAAGTTAAGCTATCTAGAAACTTGTTTCTAGAGAAAGGGCTTGTGTGGTAATAAGGAAGGGGTGGCCAGTTGGGTGAGTTATGATTGGCTGGGTAGAATATTTTCTTCAACTTTGGCCCCCATCAAGATTTCGTCAATTATGACATCATAATTCGCGAATTTTTGTTGACTTGCGGGTCAAGCGCTGGCCACCTTAGGGAGACTGTATCAGAGGATTGCTTCACCAAAATTCAGAGGGCATAATGCAGGGACATTCTCTACGTCCAGATGTGATGCAGCTGGAGCAGCCTGTACCCATTTCTTGTCTAGAACCAGGTTTAAATTGTCAAGATTGACCAATTTTTTTGCTATTTTACGGCGTTAATTTTGATTTTTCTTTGGCCGTTCAATCCCTATCAATAGTTTTTTACTACCGTAACACACATGGGACAAAACCTGGTTGAAACTAGAGACTTTAATCTTGGAAATTAAGCTCTTACTGAAGCCTTCTCCTCCTGGCCAATCAAAGAGTTCCACATCAGGCCTCAAAATTCCCCATTCCTGCTCCCATGATGATGTCATTGATTCTAATAATAGAACTTTGGGTTGTTTGGCCAACAACTTGGCTACACCAAAAGTCTCCAGATATCTGATTTCAGATGGAAAACTTTTGCAAGTGCAAGCCATACAGCCAATAAACATCCAACCCCCTCATTCCTCCCAAACAAAAGCAAGCAAGGTGCTTTGAGCTCCTTGCTTACTCATTTTAAAATAAAGATTTGGTAAATTCCCCACTATTTTCTTTTATATCAAGACTTCATCCAAGCCTTTCTCTTTAGTTTTATCAAAACAATTATTCTACTTGGCCTTTCTTTTGAAAGCCAGTAGTTTTAATAGTATTACTATACTCAAAAAGTTAGTATTTTTGCCTATTTGGCTTATCTTTAATAGCTTCTGCTATTGTGGTTTTGATAGACTATCAAAAAGTGCTTCCCCCAAGAGTCAAACCCAGGACCCTCCCACAAGGACGACCTGATATTACTGCTGCACCAGCTTTTTTTAAAATAGAACTTTATTAAAGCTCTGTAGAGTGGCAGTTAAAAGAACTGCAGCTTGAGGGAATTGGGGATAGGAGGGTCAATTTTAATGCTGTCACATCATTTATTGGATTATTTGGCCAGTCTCTGCTGGAAATCCAGCTATGGGTAGGGTCCAATGAATCACCATTACATCATAATGGGGGGCAAATTTATTATTTTAAACATAATAGGATTAGTTGGCTGGTCTTGGCTGGAAAATCCAGCTACAGGTAGAGTTCAGTCGTGATAAAATAAGGAGGCAGGGCAAGCAAAAGCAACAGGATTTAAACCTGGGTCCATTGGGACCAAGTTGAGTGCCTCAACCAACTCAGGCACCCAGGAACATTACCACTGCATCAGCGTCTGTTGTCCTGCTGCCATTGGTTTTATTAAAAGAAGTTGACAACTTTGCAGCTGCTCCCCTTGTGCCTACCACCTTTTTAGCACCCCCAACCCACTTGAAGCCAAGGAAAACGCCCCAGGAACCACACCCTCTAGACCCAAATTTTCCAAGGGTTTCACCTGTGCTAGTCTCTAATTCACTAGTGTAGCTCCTCACCAAAAATAATGTGGCTGAATCTTTTACACCACATGCTTATGGTCTTAGGCCCAATTTGGTTCCTCCTAAATATTATACCTGAGAAATGCTCCAATAAGTTCCTTTTGGATTATGACTGGGTTTTAAGCACTTCACTGGGTATTTCAACTAGAATCCCTGGTCATCTCTTGAGCCTAATGTTACCCAGTACTTATGACCCTCCACTGGCTGCCCACCTGATTGAGGACCTGGCTATCACCACTTTGGACCCCCTTTTCTCTTCTGCCATGTCCCACAAGGTGAAGACTTCCCCTGGTCCTGATATGCTAGCACTGGTCCCTGACCACTTCTGGAGTTTCATGTGGTTAATTGTCTGCACCTTGGTCTCTGCTGCCCATGGTTACTTTCCTCATCTCTCTGGCCCAGCCTCTTTTGGACGGCCTCTCAGAGCAACTATACCAGTGCTCCTCTGGATAGTATCTTGGTGGTACTCTTCACCAGGATGAAAACCAGGCTCTTTGAGCCTAGTACCTCTTTCTTACACTATTAGGCTCAAATAAAGACGCTATATTTGAATCAGGCACTCTATTAATTGCCAGAAAAAGATTTTTCTTTAAACCACATGAATACCAAGACTGCATAAATAGGTATGGCCTATCAAACAACTATAAAAGACCATTTTTCTTTATTAATAAAGATAATATTTATATTCCAAATTTTCTCTTTATCTAGTTTAAATACTTTTAAAAAGTTGGTATACAGCAATATAAACATTTATAGTGTACTGTTTGAGCGTAAAATTTATTCAAAGAAAGAATGATGATAAAAAATGACAAAGGATTTGACTGATGAGATCATTCTGATCAGTTTAGAAATACAGTACATAACAAAAAAATGTACTGGGGCATATACAAGACTGAGTGCAAGGTGGTGCTTGGTGTGAGTGAAGAGCTCATTTTTTAATAAGGCATCAGATGAGTCCTTGTAGAAAATTAAAATATAAGAAAGCTCAAAGCCAGCCAATCTGTAAAGTCTCTCCCCCCTTTAGCCGTTGACAGAGTGGTCTTCCCACGGCGGTCCAAAAAATTCCTGCAAGTCCCGCCCAAGCCCCTAAGGGTGTTGGAGGACTTGGCACACACAGTGGATGAGAGGTTTGTAACAGCCTACCCTGTTGCTCCTGCTCCCTGGTTGGTACCCTCCTGGGATGAGTCCCTGCGTGATTTAGACTACCTCTTGGCTTGGGCCCGCCCCCACTTAGCAGCTTTTAAGTTGGCAAAAGTCCCCCCAAATCCCCAAGGAACTTTGGATGTAGAAGTGCCTCGGCAGGATGATAAGTTGAGCGGACCAATCCCCTCCAACTCATCCTGCCCTGGTGCAGGGAAATCCAACATTCTCTCCAGCCCCCCTGGCCCAGCAGAGAAAATATTTGCTCCAAGCCAATCACATCCCGCCCCCTATTCTCGCCACCTCTGTGGCCCAGCCCCAACAATTTAAGGCAAGCTGGCCCACTTTGGGGCCTTGCTTGTCTATTTTCTCATTTGAATAAACTTTGGTTTTGCCTAAGACTGCGCCCTGCGTCCCTGCTCACAGCTGCCAGCGTCCCCACCCTTGCGAGCTCTCCTGCACGCACACCACGCTCCTGCGCCTCCGCCCGCGCACTCCAACCCACCCCGCGCGCTCCTTCTGCATGCCCGGTCCTGCAGTGCATACCCGCCTGATCTCGCGCTCCTGTCTGTGCACCCCGCACTTGCCAGCGCAACTTGCACCCAACAGCGCGACCTGCACCCGCCCCGCGCGACCCCCTGTGCATCCTGTACCCCAAGGCACCCCCTCTGACCCGTTTCCGGCCCTCCCCATCTCAGGCAAACCCATCAGTCTCCCCCAAATTCGTCAGGGAATCTGAAAATGCTGCTCCCTGTTGCACGTTCACTGATTCTCTCGCTGGCCCCTGCCCTGCTTCTATTGTGGACAGCTTCCCCAGCTCTCTGGTCGCAGTTGGCCTTCTCTGTCCACCAGGTGGCAGAGCGTCCCTCAAGCATCTTGTTGCTCCTGAACAACCTCCCCGGAGTGACAAAGAGCCTCCTGTCTTCTGGGGAGTTGCTAGTTAGAGGACTTACCCACAACAGCACTGATTGGGACAAGGAAACTGCTCTAGTCACTCTGCAGCCCAACGATGCCCTCAGTCTGACCACCTTGCCTTCCCCAATCATCTCGCTTCCTTGTCCTGAGGGATCCCTGACACCCCCCCTTTGGTGTCGCGTTCTCCCTGGATCTTTGGAGGCCTGGCCCTCATGGCCTTAGATCTTTACCTCCCGTCCCTCTCGCCCCTTTTGTCCTTCTGGACCCCCGTCCAAGCGGCCATCCCAGCCTTGTACTGGATGGCATCCTGGTGGTTGGCACCCCCAGGATGGGAGCCGGACTTAGTAAGTTTAGCTCCCCTTTCTCACACAATCTCTCAGACAGCATCTTTAGTGACAAGTATGATGCAGAGGGGTCTACTGAGGGATAAAGTAAGGGAAACCCCCCACTGTTTTCATTCAATATAAAATACAGTTCATTTCAAGTGTAATTAATGTAGACAGAATGGTGGTACCACCAGCCTACACTCAAGATTATATGTCATAGCAATCCCTGGGTAGAAGAAAATCTTTTAAAAAATACATATAATTATCTATTAAATAGCTCAAATTTTCTTGGAGCAGGTGAAAAACCACCAGAGCCTTTCTGGCTGAAATCAAGATGGTGGGAGCATAGAAGTCAAAGCCAAGTGGCTTGACTAGTGCCAGGCCAATAAATTTACCACCAGCTTCTATGTTTATGAATATAGTGGCCTTGGTCTTTCTGGATTTGGTTTAAAATATAACATCAAACAAGAAATTTAAAAATTATACCTTTAATTTTCATATCAATAATAAAAACCACCTTCTAAAGACACATCAGAGCTGATGAAAAAAGGGACAATGTTATCAATAATATTCAAGATAATTAGCCAATTGAAAACTTGGGGGCAAATTCCAGGGCAGTAACACTTTTCTCTTGCTTGGCTGTATCAGACTTGGCGCAGAAAATCTTAAAAGCAAAGAAAATAACTATTACATCATGCTTGAAACTATAGGTAAGAGAGAGAGCACAGGGCATGACTAGGGTGATGTTTGATTTCAAGGCTACAAAAGAAGCTATGGAAGATATTTTATCTCTTGCAGCTAGGAAGAACTTTAAATAAAATAGAAGAGACCATTCAATTCAGAGATCAAAGGCACCAGAGTAGAGAGTACTGGTACCAATAAAAAATGAGCAAATAATAGAGAGAGAAACTAGTGGCATGAGGCTTTAAAAGCTAAGTTAAGAGTCTTACACATTATTTAAGAAAGGGGTACTAGGCTCAGAGAGCCTGATTTATAGCTTGGTAGAGATTATCACCAGAACATCATCCCAAGAAGTGCTGGGATAATTAATATTAAAGGTTGTTTAAGGAGATAGGGCATGAAAGCTTGAAAATATCTTTATTAAATATAAATGTTAATTGAATGAATCCAAAATTCTTCATTAAGGCTGCTGATTCCGTTAAATTGATCATAAACTATACCAAGGAAAGAAGAACCTCTGATTGGCTAGATTTAAATTGGGAAATACTTATTT
>CAKOGF010000318.1:0-11776 GCA_933228935.1 Pemphredon lugubris
GTGAGTCATTTCGCCACAAGCAGTCTCGACATTAATTATGAGTCACAGAGGGAGAGTCAAGTTACAAAGTTCAGGTCTACATAAAAGATGCCTGTGTCGCCCTTGTGCTAAGATTACCTTCAGGCCGGACCCCTCCTAAAAAGAGCACTCAAGGATTTTTTTAAAATGCCTGGGATTCCAAGCCAAACTTAGCCGCGCTGTAGCTCGCGGCATTGTACAAACTAACTCAACCCGTATCAGGTCATGCACTCTCCAAATGCCCAAGCAACGTCTGCATGTTGGCACTTTTGGGAGCAAGTCATTCTTGGCCCCTGTTACCAACCGCTCATCCGTTCTTCCAGAAGCCGCTAAACCCAAAAGCCATACCATCCCTAAGAGGCCTTTCTCTTCTTGTCGCATGTCGTATGCTGCCTCCCCCGTATCGGGGAGCTCCGTTACCGAGGGACTTTTGCACGCTAAACCCAAGCCCAAGTATAACAAAGTTTTGGTTGTTGGATCTGGTGGTCTATCCATCGGACAAGCAGGAGAGTTTGATTATTCAGGTAAAAAAATTTAATTTTTAAACTACCATGTTTAAAAAATTAAGTCATCGCCTTTAAAATACCATAAAACTGACTATTTCCCAGGATCTCAGGCCATAAAAGCACTAAAAGAGAGTGATATCTACACTATCCTTATCAACCCCAATATTGCTACCATTCAAACATCCCAAGAGTTGGCAGATAAGGTGTACTTCTCTCCCGTCACCCCCGAGTTCATCGCCAACATCATCGAGCAAGAAAAGCCCGATGGTATCCTTCTTACTTTTGGTGGCCAATCAGCCCTGAACTGCGGTATTAAATTGGATCAGATGGGAGTACTTAAGAAGCACAATGTTTCCGTTTTGGGTACACCTATTCAGACTCTGATTGCATCTGAAGATCGTGACCTTTTCGCCAAGGCACTTGGTGATATCAACATCCCCGTGGCCCAATCCGTCGCAGTTGAGAGCGTTGAGGATGCATTGAAGGCCGCTGAGAGCATTGGTTATCCTCTGATCATCCGTTCAGCCTATGCTTTGGGGGGTCTGGGATCTGGATTCGCATCGGACCCTGAGGAGCTTCGCAACTTGGCCTCCAAGTCTCTTTCTCTCTCCCCTCAGATTCTAGTTGAAAAATCTATGAAGGGATGGAAGGAAGTTGAATACGAAGTTGTGCGTGATGCAGACGACAACTGCATTACCGTGTGTAACATGGAGAACTTTGATCCCCTCGGAATCCACACTGGTGACTCAATTGTCGTGGCACCCTCCCAAACTTTAACTGATCAGGAATACCACATGCTTCGTACTGCTGCCATTAAGATTGTGCGTCACATGGGTGTTGTAGGTGAATGCAACGTGCAATACGCCCTCAATCCTGCCAATCTGGAGTACTGTGTTATTGAAATGAATGCACGTCTTAGTCGCAGTTCCGCTCTTGCTTCAAAGGCCACTGGTTACCCCCTGGCCTTTGTTGCTGCCAAGATTGGTCTAGGCTACACACTCCCCGAACTACGCAATGCCGTGACAAAGACCACCACCGCCTGTTTCGAACCCTCCCTGGACTACATCGTCACCAAGATTCCACGCTGGGATCTGGCAAAGTTCAGCCAAGTTGATCGCCACATTGGCTCTTCCATGAAGAGTGTGGGTGAAGTTATGGCAGTGGGTCGTACTTTTGAAGAAAGTCTGCAAAAGGCCATCCGCATGGTGGATCCCTCTTTCCCTGGTTTTCACGCCATCCCTCTCCCTGGCTCCGAAACCGAGGAGGGCTTGCAGGCACTTCTGAAGGAGCCGACCGATCGCCGCCTGTTTGCTGTTGCCATTGCTATGCTTAACCGCGGCTACAGCGTTGATCGCCTGCATGATCTCACCAAGATTGACAAGTGGTTCCTTTATAAGCTTGAGAACCTCGCTACCGTTCAAAAAGAACTGACAAAGAACACCCTCGAGTCCGTTACCAAGGACTTGTTGAAGCGTGCCAAAGCTCATGGCTACTCTGATTCCCAGATTGCCAACCTTCTCCATCGCCCCAAGGGCTCCATCATTCCTGAGATGAAGGTTCGTGAGCTGCGCAAGTCCCACGGCATCGTGCCTTTTGTCAAGCGCATTGATACTCTTGCCGCGGAATTCCCTGCTCAGACCAACTACCTCTATACCACATACAATGCCTCCACCAATGACTTGGAATTCGATGCCCACGGTACCATGGTTCTTGGCTCCGGCGTATACCGGATCGGGTCTTCGGTTGAATTTGACTGGTGTGGTGTCAGCTGCATCCGTGCTCTGCGCGAGATGGGCCACAAGACCATTATGATTAACTACAACCCTGAAACTGTCTCTACCGATTTCGACGAGTGCGATCGTCTATACTTCGAGGAGCTTAGCCTTGAGCGGGTTCTTGATATTTACGAGTTGGAAGGTGCCAAAGGCGTTGTTGTCAGCGTGGGTGGTCAGCTTCCCCAGAACATTGCACTTGATCTCGATGAGGCTGGTGCCAAAGTCCTTGGAACTGATCCCCGCCAGATTGATACTGCCGAGAATCGCTTCAAATTCTCCAAGGTGCTTGATAGAATCGGCGTCGATCAGCCCGCCTGGAAAGAGCTCACCACTGTCCAGGAAGCCAAAGTATTTGCAACTGAGGTTGGCTACCCCGTCCTAGTACGTCCCTCATATGTCCTCTCTGGTGCCGCCATGAACATTGCTTATACCCCCGAGGATTTGGATCAGTTCCTCTCCATGGCTGTTGCCGTCTCCCCCCGCTATCCTGTTGTCGTTACAAAGTTCATTCAGGATGCCACTGAGATTGACGTTGATGCTGTTGCACACCATGGCAAGGTCATTGTCCATGCTGTCTCTGAGCATGTTGAGCCCGCTGGAGTCCACTCAGGCGATGCCACCCTTGTCCTTCCCCCCAAGGACCTTCCCGCCACCACCATGGATCGCATCAAGACGATCACCGCTAAAGTGGCTGAAGCATTCGAGATCACTGGCCCCTTCAACATGCAGATCATCCGCAAGGCTGACTCGAGTGCCGAGGGAGGTGAACACCTTAAGGTTATCGAGTGCAACTTACGTGCTTCTCGCTCATTCCCCTTTGTCTCCAAGGTCTTGGGCCATAACTTCATTGATATTGCTGCCCGCGCTTTCTGCACCCCTGAGCCCAATACCATTGAGTCTATGGATCTCATGGCCAAGGATTACAACTACCAGGCTGTTAAGGTAGCCCAGTTCTCTTGGACCCGACTTGTCGGAGCCGATCCCTTCCTAGGCGTTGAGATGGCCTCCACTGGCGAAGTTGCATGCTTTGGGCCTGATCGTCTGCAGGCCTATATCGCAGCTCTCCAATCCACCACCGGCTTTAAGCTTCCTACCAAAGGAGTATTACTGTCAACCGGTGACAACCATGCCCCTTTGAATATTGTTGAGAAGGTAGCATCCAACCTTGCCAAGTGCAACTTGAAGCTTTTCACAACGGTACCATACTTCCACGCTCACCTTCAAAAGAAGGGCATTGATGTGGCCCTCCTTCAACTTCCCGAATCATCCACAACAGCTGCTTCCTACCAATCTGTTGTCCGCAACATGATTCAACTCGATAACCCCATTGACTTTGTCATGGATTTCTCCCGTGATCGCCCTCTTGCTCCCGCCCCTCATCAGCTTGCCCAAGATGCTGCCTCCAAATCCTTCCGCCCCGATGTTGGCTATCAAGGTTACCTGGTCCGCCGCTCTGCCGTCGATGTTGGCATGCCCCTCCTCAACCACTCCTCCCTGGCACTCATCTTCTCCGAGGCCCTCGCCAAGTACCCCTCCCCTGCCAAATCCCCCTCCTCCCCCAATGTTGAGGTCAAGGCTTGGGACCACTACCTCCAGGCTTAAGCCAAAAATATCACCACCCAAGCATTTCCCATTTAACATTTCTTAAGTCCTTCCATATAACGGAATAAAATTATCCTCAAAAACATGCAATAAGTTACTACATGTAGGCCCATATATAATGTCATAACTTTTCTAAAAGCTGTAGTTACAGAAAAGGAAAGAAAGAGAAATTGACTCAAGTTATCTCTATTGAGAGGAGAAGAGGTTTTATACCTGCTGATAGGCCATCAGGGGATGGCAAGGGGTTTTATAAGGTTGATTACTGGTACTCATGACTAATCCTATTAGAACAGCATAGGTGGATTAAAAATGTAGTAATTGATAGGGTATTGTGATAAGTGAAATATCAGAGGCTGCCCATATTTGGCAGTGGGTCAAGTCAAGAGGTGGGTTGTTATCTGACTTTTTAGAAATTTGGCTTGTTGCAACACCGTCTCCCCTTTGAGTCCCAGAGGGGTACTGTGCGGAATGACAATTTGCCAGCTTCCCCAACACCTAATAAATTAGACAAACAGACAGCAGCCTGCCCAACCTCTGATGGAATAAATGAGCAGACACCAGCCTGCCCAATCTCTGAGGGATTAGACAAACAGACACCAGCCCACCCAAACTCTGACAGATTAGATGAACAGACACCAGCCTACCCAATCTCTGATAAAATAGACAAACAGACACCAGCCTGCCCAATTCCTGACAGATTAGACAAGCAGACACCAGCCTGCCCATGCAACAATGATATCAAATCCTGTCAAATGTCAATCCCTTCAATGTCTAAAATTGGTAATACAAACAAAGAGCTGCCAACCTCAATGCCCAAAAAGGATCTAATTAAGCAACCTAAAGGGGATGGCAAGATGTCAGCTGCCAGTCTGATAGTTCTGAAGGCCTCCTCTGTGGCCAACCAGAGACCTGGCCCTGGGGCCTCTACGGAACAGAAGACTGCCCTTCAAGATGCTACTCCAGAACAGAAGAAAGCAACCCTTTGCCCAAAGGAACTAGCCAATAAAGATTGTTCCGTAGCTAGTACCTTCCACAGAGTTCCGCTGCCCTCCCATCCTGTGAATCTCTGACACTGGGAAAGAATCTCTCTGGCTGATGAGAGATCTGGCAGTAGGGTTCTATATGAACCCATGGACTCTACTCCAGATCTCATTGTCATTTTCAAATAAAGGTTATGAGACATTGGGTCTCCCAAATACTGCCATATTTCATTCTTATAGTTTGGCAGTTTAAACCACACTTGAGTGTACCCGCCAGCCCCTCATCTACTCCTCCTAAGCACACAAGAACACCCACTGGAATCCCGCCCAAGGCCACCTATAGTGTGATCATCCCTAGACCTCACTCTGCCCAAGACTCCACAGCCCGCACTCCTGTACCCAAAAGATGCCCCCTGCCAGTTGCCCTACAATTAGACATGGAGCCACCTGTCACCCCTAAGCCCATGCCTATACCTATGCCCAACCTCCTGCCTGATCCTTTCAGCAAGCTGCTTGGCATTGTGTATATCACCCTCACTGAGGTGGTAGATGCTGTTGTGCTGCCTGCTGGCCCCTAGTCTTGGGCCAGGAAGTCCCTCTTGTACCTCCTTAAGTTAGCTCTGATTGTGTGGTGGGCCCTACCCACCAGTCCAGTGTCCCACCCTATGCCTGGGGATGGGATGTTGTCTGTTCATGGTTGGATCCCTGACAGGTACCCTCATCTAGCACATTAGGGGGTAGGTTGTCAAAGGTCCTAGTACCATATTGTTTGAGCTGCTGTGCTGTTGCTGAAATAGTACTCTCTTGTTGTCTGATCTTTTCTTTGCATAGTCTTAGACAATCATGGTGTATTATCTTATCTTTGTGTCCCTTGTCAAGCGCCTGAACAAGGTAGTTGTTTTTTAGAATATACTTGAAGTATGATGACTGGGCCTAATTTTTCTGGTTGAAGCTTTGATCTGTTAGAGCTTAGGACCCAGATCTCATCTCCCATCTCAAAGCGTTGTAATAAAGAGATTGTTTCATAGCTTTTAAATGTTTATCTCAATGTTCTGTTTATATTGCCTGGACAGAAGCTACCTGGGGGTCATCTCTGCTGGGTATCTTCGTAGGCATGACTAGGTGGGCAACATTTTTGTGGTTTTAATCTTAGTATTAGTACTAAAGCCCATCTTGTGGGAGCTGTACCATATTGCTGTATTTTTTCATACCTGATATACCATTAATGCTGTAGAAAAATGCGTGGTTCATTTGGTTGGGTCATCCGCAGAGAGCTTGGCTATTGCTTGTACAAGGGAACTGTTAAGCCTATCCACTCATCTGTTGGCTTGAGGATGATAGGTTCTGGTGACAGTGTGCTTGGTACCCTGCTTGGAGAGGTATATGCTGGTATTTTCTGCCATAAGTTCCTGGCCTCTGTTGGTAATCAGGGGATCTGAAGCACCAAATTTAGAAATTATCTCTTTACCAATAAATCTGTACATAGCATTGCCTGTATGCTGGTGGGTTGCTTAGACCACAGTTTACCTTGTCACATATTCAACAGCTGTGATGATGTAATTCTTATTATTGTTATCTTTCCCCAGCATGGGTCCCACAATTTTAAGGGCCCATACCTTGAAGGGTTTGCTTATGAATATGGGTAGTACAGATTTTGGTGATGTTTGGCTCTTATCAAGCTTATCACATATCTCACACTACTCTACTAATTTGAAGGTGTCCCTTTATATTGAGGTCCATCAATACTTGGTTCTTAAGAACTATTATAAGTTGTGTGATCTGTATAACCTAGATCTCTATGGCATCTAATGACTTTTTCTGCTCTTTGGGATACAGGAACATATAGTACACTGGTGCCATTGGTTATATTTTGGTGGAGAACACTGTAGAAGTTGGAAAACAAGTGCTTGTTTTTAAGTACTATGGCTTAAGTAATTTTGGTAGTACCTTTGAGAAAGCTTTTTTCTTCTTGCGCATTACCAGGAGGAGCCAGTCAGGATTGAGTCCTGCAACCTCTCTGGTTTGCTGAAAATACAAGTGGGACAACATGTTGGCCACCTTTAACTCCTCACTAGGTTTATACTCGATTTGCATTGAATACCTTTGAATTAATTCTATCCATTTGACTTGGCAACATGTTAGGTTAATTTGGATTTCAATATAGACAAGTGACTTATGATTGGTCAGACACATAAACTTTTTTTGTCAATGTAGATAACAACACCACTTTAGAAGGCAATTTACTACGGCTAACTTTTTTATTGTGGATAGAATAGTGGTACTCTCCATTGGTCAAATTAGGGGACTTATAAGCAGCAGAGAGGTATTCACCTTCTTTGTCTTAATCTGTAGAAATTCTCTAACAACCATGTCCAAGGTGTCAGTCTCTAGCTGGTAATCTTTATCCTGTATAGGATACTGGAGTAAGAGTGCTTTTATAAGTTTCTGCTTTAATTTCCTGAAACTATAGTCATGCAGGGGCGTCCATTAGAACTTTGTGTTTTTGTTCATTATTTGTAACAGGGGTTGGTTAACACACTACTCTCAGGAATAGACTGGCAACAATAGGCTACCATACCCAGAAAGATGCAAATTTTGAGAAAATTGTGGATGGGGCATGTTGAAGATAGCTCTGAGCTTGTTGGGGTTGGGCACATGCCCTTTACACCAAAAAAGTGGCCCAGAAATGGTAGATCCTGCTGGTAAAAAATACACTTGGATGGCTTTTCTAACAATCTATTCTTCTTTATAGTCTGTATTACTGTGTAGGTTGATTTTATGTTGCTCTTTGATTAGGTTGTACACAATAATGTTGACCAGGCACATAATTGTGTGGCTTTCTATGTGTTTGGCAAAAACCTCATTCATATATTTGACAAAAGTAAAAGGTACATTGGTCAGCCAAAGTTGATAAATACACATTTAAAATACCCATACTTGGTTCAAAGCCCCATTTTGGTTGTGAACTCTACTTTGACCCTAATTTAATTGTATCCTGTGGTTGATCAATCTTGGGAGTGAATTGTGCCTCCTAAAGGCATCAAAAATCTCGTCAATTAAGGGTAAATGATAACAATTTTTGACAGTTACTTTTTTTAGGGCACAGTAGTCTGTATCAAAGCATAAAAAGCCATCTTTTTTGGCCACAAAGAATAATGCAGCACCATAGAGAAACTTTGAGGGACAAATAAGTACTTTGTCTAGTGCTTTCTGCAGGTTCATCTACAAGATGTTGTCCTCATTAGGGTTTTTTTGTAGATGAGGTGCACCTTGGGTAAACTTCCATTGAGCTGGATTGAGTATTTCTTATGTCTATGAGGTGGCAGACCAGGAAGAGTCTCATGAAAAAATTCTGGGTACTATTTGACTATGGGATGGAATGCATCTTTTCCATTAGAAAAGGTGTCAATGGAGCGGAAGCATATGAACTTATAGTTGCAGGAATACCATTCTGCTTTACTGAGGTCATCCTGCTTCTTCTGTGTCTCTGTGCAAGAAATCATATTCCTTTCACACATGCAGATCAGTTTTTAACCAATCCAGATCAGTCCAACTAATCTGTAAAACATCCTGGAGAGATCACAGCAATCATAATTGGTTCTCAGAATACACAGGAACCTCTCAGCCAATCAGATTGCTCCGTTTTTTATCTAAACAACATTAAATTAAACTGTAAGACTCCAGGGTCCTGTTCCAGCCAATCAGATGTGAGAGAACTGAAGATGAGATGTCAGAGGCAGTCCAAATTTGAAAATAAAAATAAAAATAGCCAATTAGATCCATCATACTTAGAAAACAAATAAAAAAACTCCTACTATTAATAGCAACCAATCAGCAGCTATAATGAATCCACATCAATTAATTAAAGCAGATAATCATGAAGAAGTAACCAACCAAGTCAGAAAAAGCCCCCGGAGTTCTATTCTGCATGAGAAAAAACCAGATACCAATCAATCAGATCATAAAAAGCCACCAAACTGCAAGCAGAGCTTAGTAAAACCCCAAGTAACTGACTTAAACCAACTGTAACCAGTGCATAAAAAGTTTCTTGCTCTTGCATCCTGAAGCTTGCTGCAGAGCATGTAAGTTACCACAGCTGCCATGTCCAAACCCCCAATTTACCAAGTAGTTTCAATTAATTGCAAAGCAGCCCAGTGTAGTATATAATCTGTACTTCTCTTTGTTGAGACCTTTCTCCAACAACTTCTATTTCTTTTATAACTTGAGATAAATCTTATATCTCTATATTCTCATATCTGATTATTAGAGTACTACCAACCTTCAGAGTATATTCAAAAGCATGTTTCTTTTCTGGTTATACTGGATCAGAGCCAAAGGCAAGCTAAACCTCCCTTCACTTCAACCAAACCTGTGGAAAATTTATACTGGTATTGCTTTGGTCCAAGACGCCTTTATTACCTGTATGTTTAAGGAACCTCAGTCCCTCCTATAATATACCCTTATTCTCTCTGGTATGTTGCTGTATATACCAGCTTATACTATATATTACAATTTTTCTCCCCCTCCTTGGGCAGATATTGCCAGATGGGGAAGATGATTAATACACTCATAATAGGAGTACTAGTGGAAACTACTTGATGAAGTTCAATATAGGGGCTTTACTCCACTCTTTAGAAGAGAAACTTCCTAATGAGTGGATTCTTGACACTATGTGATCTGTAAAAAGATATGGTCACTAAGTAACTTGTCAGCTGAACTGGGATAAATGTGATGGTGAACACCTTCATGTTCTATGGTGAGGGTAGATGTGAACCAATTCACGTGTGGATTGTTTTTCTTTAACCATTCCAGACCAAGAACAGTGTCATAGTGTATGAAACTCAGGACATGCGCTCTGATAGTGCTATTGATTTTTTATAGCTATATGTAAAAGGGTTTGGTTTCATCATGTATGGGCAACAAGTGGCCATCTTCAAGGTCAAAACTTTTGATGCTGCTATAAACAGTTGGGATATTTGTTGTTTTGACAATTTTCTTTTTTACTAGAGTATGGTATGCTCCAGAGTCTAACAGTGCAAATCCTTTGTAAGTTTTAAAATGAAAAGGACAGGACATGAGTTTATTGTTATTGTTTGCTGTGACAAAAAGCAAGGCATCACCAGAGAAGACTTAACACACAATAATTATGTCTGCTTCTTGGGATGAAACACAGGTGATACTGGTTGCAAGTGGTTATTTTGGATAGGAGCCCTGTCTTGCTTATTAGGTCCCCCAGGAATTCACCAAATCCTTTTCATCTGGGTTGTGCAGCTACAAAGGTTGGGTTAGTTACTATGTGCTGCAGAATTTATGGACTGGGTACAATTGTATGGTTTATTGGCATGCTTTACGCAACATGGTTTATAGAAACAAATGGACTTTGTCTGTATCTTCTCTGAGTGTGCTGCTCTGGTGTGTTCATGGAGGGAGTCAGTGGTTTCTGCGGCCAACTCTGCTTTGTTATGTGCTTTCAAGGTCCACACAGTTGTGTATACTCATTTGTTGTTGAATGTATGACTTTAGTTCTTCACATAATGCAAGCACAGTTGAATGAAAGTCAAATGATTATATTGGGTGGGAAAAACAGCAGAGCTCTTCCCATGCACATATATAGTCTTTAACATTACATTTTTTGCTTTAGTTTACGCATTTCTTGGAAAACAAGGAATTCTGACATGTTATTGATAAACTTGGCAAAAAAGGTTTCCTGGAAGCTGTCTCAGGTTCTATCTTCTAGTAGGATGCTCTCATGTCATTCTGATGACCATAGAATGACGCTTATGCCAGGAAGACGTCTACTTCTGGGATCTAGAAGTGTCTAGGGCACTGCATCTATTGCAACTTATTTCAGGTGAATCTCAGCCAGATATTGGTGTTCTTGTTGTGTAACCCAGAAAAAGACCCAATCTTGGTGGCAAGCAAGCTGGCAGCAATGTGTGTGGGCCTTATTTTGGGGTCATTTGAAGATGTGGGAATAGTTATACCTCTGGAGGTGAAGATGGTGCTGAACTGGGCTTTTGGGATGAGTAGTTTATTTCAAAAAATTAATCCTTCAGAGAACATAGTGCCCATGGTATAGAGTTACCATTTGTTGGTGATGGCATCCATTATTTGTTTGTGGTGTACTTTCTGTGTGCAAGTGTAGACATTAATTTTGTCTAAAAGATGGTAGGATGGGAAAACCCTTAAATGTGCTACTGCTGCTTTAAAATCTCTGTAAGCTGCAGTTACAGAAAAAGAAGGAAAGAAAGAAAAATGACTCAGGATAACTTTATTTATAAGAAGTGAAAGGATTTTATACCTGTTTGGTAGGTTACCAGTTGGTGGCAAGCAACAAGGGGTTTTATAAGGTTGATCACTGGTACTCATGACTAATACTATTAGGAAATCATAGGTAGATTACTAATTGTGGTAGTTAATGAGGTGTGGAGATAAGCTGGATGTTGAAAGTTGCCCTTATTTGGTAACAGGTTGAGTCAAGTCAAGAGGTGGGTTGTTATCTTACTAGTTAAGAATTTGGCTTGATGCAAAAAATTAATTTCAAATTCACTGTTGGGCTTTTATTGACCAGCATCCTAGAAAGAGCGTTTTTGTACAACACACTAATTACTGGCCAAGATAAGAATAAAATAGAATAGAAATATAAATAATATAATACAGAACTGATACAGTTTGCCAGTGACAGCTTGGTGGGATACGTCATCTTGAAAACACCATCTTGAATTATTTTTGAAATAGGGTTGGAATTCCAAAAATCAGAAATGAAAAAAGCTTAATTGAAACTATTTAATAGTTATTTTTTTGTTAATGGTTTCAATTACAACATCTCAAAAAACGCTATTACAAAAATGGCATCTCAAATTAAACTAAAATGCGGCTTATCAAAATAAGCAGG